>CCAG010018626.1:0-26225 GCA_001077435.1 Glossina morsitans morsitans | reverse complement strand
GAGAGGGGGTTCAAAGCCAGCCGGTCCAACGATATCATACCAATATATGATGCTGAAATTCTATTACTCAGCGACTTTTGTCCAGAAAGTTTGAAATGTACAATTTTCTTTCATATAACAAGTAAAGCTTGATAAGAGGAGCGGTCGAAGAAGCGATCCGATCCGTATTTCAATAGTGTTTGCCCTTGAAACAAAGCATGGTCGGTTTACCAAATTTGATTAAAACTTCTCTAAACTTACGGTCTGTTGCTTAAACACATAATTACATGGACAGAGATCAGACGGACAGACAAACTTAGACCAATTCAGAAAATGATTATGAATCGTTCGGTATAATGATAGGTGCATTCATCTTAAGTCCTTCTAGATGTTCCACACATCCGTACAAACTTAATATACCCTATACCACAAGTGATGTACGATATAATAATTTTTTTTTTTAGTGAACATCTATATATGCACAACAAGTCATTGTCGTTATAATGTTATCGCAACATTTTTACTCTATTTTTATAATTCAACTTGTGACATTTCATTGCGGACGCATACTACAGAACTAATCAAACGGCATAACATACAAAACTTTATTGGCCAACGCTTACACTGCCTATTTTCAGTAATTGCATAAATTAATTTCTACTTCAACTTTTCGCCATTTTTCAACAAAGCGTTCCATAAGCTTGATAATTAATTCGTTAGCATGATGATAGGTTAAGTGGATGACAGACGTGCTTGCAAAAATGATAATTTCTGACTTAAAGTGTTTGTACTTGATTTGCAAATGCTAAAAATTGTCGGTCATAAAAATTTGTAACTAATTGAAGTCGACTTTCGAACATGTGCTAACTTGACATCTTAGATTAGACTTTTTATTACAGCGATTGAAAATAATCAAGTTTCCAGCTTGGAAAATGTTCGTATTGTATAAACCTGTAATTCCGGTCCGAGCAATTCTGTTAACCCATTTCCTTGTAAATGTTTAGTGCAAAAGTTTACGGGAATTTTATAAGGACAGCTGCTGCAAAAAGTTAATTCAAAACCGTTCAAAGTCGAGTCAACGTCTCTCAATAAACCTACTTACCTACTTTCGTGGGTTTGTTGTTTGGACATTTCTTCACATTGGGTTAACTTGTTTGTCTCTCTTCGATTACACTGAAATTCCATGCCGTGCTCCTTCTATGATTTGAATGTAAAGCACAGCTGCCTACAGGCCCTTCGAGCTAATCCTAATGTTCATTATTTTGTCTGATTTTGGATAAGCCAACCTCAAGTTCCCGATGTCAATCTCAAGCTAGATTTAATTTAAGACCCACGATATCAGAACGAGACCCCAGCGGGCACCCTACTCATTCCTAATGATGGAACAATGAACTACTATTGAGCTGTGCATAACCATGAACCAAAACCTACCACGTAGTCTGGAAGCACGAAACAGAGACTTCTAGAGGCCCCCTAGTGTTTGCTGACGATGAAAGAAATGTAGGTAAGTGAAAAGAGAAGAGAGAGATTGGATAAACCCTACATGACTGCGTAGATACATATTAAATGGAGGAAAAACGATTAGCGCTTGTATCGCGCGGAATATCCAGAAGGGGAGGGACGACCATTTCGCTGCACCTGCCTGCAGGGTTCAACTAAACTTTGCTGGATGTAATACACCGTTTCTCAAATCGAAACAAATATTCTTCGCCTCTCTTGGGGGAAAGGATTGCTCTCACTTGTAAAGCATTTGAGAAAAAGTAAGAATGATAACAAGTAAGAAAATTATACTCGGCCGCTTCCATCACCGATGCCCATGATATACCGTCGTGATGTCCGCGATAGTTAATTTATACTGTCCACGTCCTTTTATTTGGTGTCCGATTCATTACACTGCTAAAAAAAGCGAATCCTCCATGTATTGGAGTCAGATTGGATCAGATAATATACCTTCATGTGAAGCATGCGCAGAATAATTTGCAGCATTCTGTTTATCTTATGAGTGATATGAAAAAATTAAAAATTCGATCACTTGTAAGTTTGTGCAGGCACTGCAGGACCACACCCATGGAATATGAATGTGAATTTTCATCGTTGCGCATATCTGTTGTGGTCATATGCGGTTTATAAGTAAAGAGCAAAAAACGAAATTGTTTTCATTTTGGAAAGTGGCCTTAGATTATGTTATACTATGATCGTGTTCTTTGACCGAGTTGCCACATTTTTAATACCAAGTTGTGTGTAAGAATTCTGCCGAATTTAAAACCCATAGCTTCATTTTTGCGAACAGAAGGATGTTTACCGTAGATATTACAAAGGCAGTCGGACGGACAGACAGACAGACAGACAGACGTGTTTAAATCGGTTTAAAATTCTCTGAAGGGACCTCTGAAGGTTTCTTCTGGGTGTTGCCAACAACAAATGACCTGTCATCTTTTGACGAAGGAGGGAAGGAGGGAGGAATAAGTTCCACTTTATATTCCGCATCATTTTTTTATAGATAATTGCAAGGCAACTATTAAAAGCCAATGACACAGGTTTGATAAAGGATTGTTACAAAAGAAGAGAACAATTTATTATACTTTAGTGAAATGATTTTCAATGGTGATAAGAAGAGAAGTTTGCAAATGCTTTAGAAGAGTCATTTTCGTTTTATTTCATTTAAATAAATTAAAGATCAAGTGTAATATTGTATTTATACTATTTATCCCCTCCTCTTTGTGTTCTTGTTTTTTATTTTTTTTTTTATGCATTTGTGTTTTTAAGCTGACAGTGTTTCAATTTTTATTTGCAACTTGATAGGATGGAAGCATTAAAACGTGCAGGAAATGCAATAAAACCACTTTATCCACTTTCACACAAATGCTTTCCTTTGCATGCTTCCTTGGTCAATACCACTACCAATCGAAGCAATATGCATAAACGTAAGCATATTTGTGTCAGGCTGGTGTGCGTGCGTGCCTGCATATCGACACGAGCACAATACTTTTGTCAGTTTTTGTTTAATAAAAGCCAGTTATATCTAAATTCTGTCAGAGATACATTCACAACGTATCTATCTATATATGTATATGTGAAATAATATACGGGCAAGTGTGTACCAGAAGTAACTTGTGAGATAATACTTGACATTTATTCAAGTCGTTTGCCTTACGTGATTTGATCTTTGAATGAATTGCTTTTACTATGGCATTGCCTTAGAATGTATATGCGTTTCCTATGAAATCATTGTCTATGAAACGTTACAGTGTGTAACGATATCCTTCATAGACGCCAATAATAAATCAAACCACAGAAAATTGCTTTTTGACTTAAATGCAGTTACTCTGGAATGATTTTTACAATTATCATTCGGTTGACTATGCAACTGTTGATGATTGGTGGTGATGGTTAGAAAAGAACTTCTCATCGTAACAACAATAATACGGGATTCCTTTACCACTGCAACTAAGACGCAATAACTTTAACTATGAAAGCATTTAAACGCTTATATTCTAACATATATTGGGTGACCTTCAGTGCTACAAAGCAATTAAAAACAAAGCGATAAAGAGAGACAGAGAGAGAAATAGCGAACAAGACAATTTGGATTCTTCCTTATTTTAATTGTTTTTTGTTAGAATTCTGTATGCTTTGTACAAATCAATAAAATGAATAAAAAGTGAAAAATTACTATCGGTTTTAAAGCGGTTTTGGAAACTATATTTCTCCCAGTGGACAGGAAAGCTAGACAGGCTTCTCTAGAATAAGAGATAAATTATTTTTGGAATTAGCTGAGATTTATTGCAATATGAGTCAAACGAAACGGTCGCAAGAGAAAAACTACCAAGAACAACTGCTACAATTACGCTGGAAGACGGACGCAGTATAGTAACCGTAATTTTTCAGGATGATGAAATTCAACCGTATATACAAAATTGAGCTGTTCTAGCACTAGACTTTACTCTAACATGGATTCAATCGATGATTTATTTCCTATTCGAGCGGGATTTCTGTTCTTATGACCTTGCCTACAATATTGACCCTTTTTATCGATAGACTCAAAAGACCAATTATGCCCTTTCCACCCCAAATTTATATTTTACTTAAAAGATGGAGCAGCGCTGAATATTTATTGAAATGTCAATTTGTTTGTTTTTTACCTATAAGCTAAGAAGCCACGCGAATCTTCGGAATTCGACTTGTAGTTTAAATAAACCCACTTACATGGCTGCGTAAGATATTGCACGGCACCAACACAGTTACCCTCTATACCTGATCTTACGCTTGTTCATAAGTCAAATTCGTGGATTATGATGGTAACCAGTCTAATAACTGTAAAGTTGCTGAAAATTACATTTTCATTTTAAGAAAGTATTTGATGTCATCAAGTGGAGCATCGAAGGTTAATTTTAAAATATTTCTTTTTCAAGAATGACGAAAATGAGTAAATGTAAAACCGAAAGAAAGCTGGAAATGAAAATATAAATCCAAAGTAGTTTATAAAATTTCATTACAATAATGTTCCTTGGTCTAGACCATCTCACAACCATTGCCAAACATTGCAAGGCAAGTTTCCATTTCATAACAACTTCTGATATATTCACTATAAATATTTGCATGGACATAATTTAAACTTAAAAGTTTAGGTAAACTTTTAAAGAGTCGAAAAATTTTCAACTCTACGAAATTCTAATTAACAATTAAAAAGTTTAGGGGAAAAAAGTGAAAATCTTGTGCATATTAATATACTAGAAAAAAAAAAAATCGTAGTTAAACTGGTTTCTTTCCACGCGCGAACACGTAATTAAATTCATGGGTTCTTCTTTTTTTTATTGTGTTTGTTAAAATTCTTTATTATACAATTGTTGTACAGACATTGGCATTTGCATATTTCTGCGGTTTATTTTAATTTTTCCTAAAGGAAAATTTCATTTCTGTAACCTCACAACTCTTTCTCTTTTTCGCTTTTATTTTTCTTTCTCTACATTGACAATGCGAACGAGCAACTGAATTAAAAAAGTTCTTCTTCCTAAAACATAAGAAAAAAAAAACAAATGATAAAAATTCCTGAATTAAATTGGGAAAGATTGTTTGGCTAGTATGTGCTTTAACGATATTTGATGTAGATAAACATTTAAAGAATTAAAAGGACTTTTAACTATAGCCGCGATATGTATACTTATACTAAATGATGTATTATAGTTATATATAATATCATCCCTTTGAATATTAAAACTCAAATCGATAAGCGCTCTAAAACTTAGGCTCATGCACGATTTTCACCTAAGAATTTAATATTGAAACGTTTTGCTGGCGGGATTTCCATTGAACACAACATAATCCTACTGCTAAACTGCTTATACATAATTAAGTAAAATTTGTTCATATACTTTGCGGTTTATTTAAAAGCAAAAATATTAAAAATATAATTAATTATTTATTATAAATGGCAAGTGAAAAAAAAACAAGAGTTAAAACTCTGCACTTATAATGAAACGAATTTTATGTACATCACATCAGGATGACTGCTATTTTTTTTTTTTTTTTTTTTTTAGTGTGATCTTAAAGGTACATTCGCATGTCCATCTTATAACTTTAAATTAATTTAACAATTCCACTAGGAGCATGATTTTGATTAAAAAGTGTAAAGAAAATAAAAAATAATGGAAATTATCCATTATTTATTATTCTTTGTATAAACGGATTACACGAATAACATGTGGGACCATGTGGACGCAGTTGATGTGGTTACCCTCGAAAAGTATTATAGTATTCAATCACATGCAAGCCCTAAAATGTTGAGAAAAAACCTATATCCCACTTTTAAGGCCTGCGCCAAAATACTCCAGTAAGGCCTAAGACAAATGAGTTCAGTTCAAAATATTTGGAACAGCTTTAAGGCCTACGACAAACGAGTTCGATTCAAAATTTTCGGACACACCTATTTAAGAGAAGACAACAAAGAAAAGAATGTAAAATGCTATAAAACTGGGGGCAAAATATTATTTACCTGTAACTAACTCTTTTCAAGAACCCTTTTTAATGTTACGATTTACAGAGAATTTTTTTTTTGTTGCATTTTGATCGCAACATATTTTAAACCCCTTTCTATGACTTCTTTAATTAATTACTTTTTCACTATTTTTATTAATTCTTTTCCGCTCTTGCTTGCTAATTATTATTATTATTTCCTGCTTTTACTTCGCACAACCATTTTTCTAAACTAATTATTTATCTACATTATATAAATTTTATTCAGGGCCCGTATTTTGAACTACATTTTGATGATTTCTTAATTTCTTCATATTTTCGCTATTATTTTTCTCTTATTTTACGCTATTACACTTCAATTTCGCATCCACAACCTGATTTCCTGGCTTAACTAAACGTTATTTCAGAAACCATATGATAATCTGCGCCACTGATAAAAATATACTTGATTGATAAAAATCTATTTTAATTAATTTGTTGCTACTCTCACTGCTTATTTCTTCTTCACACCTTTTTTTTTGTTTTTTAATACTGTTAGGAAGGCCTTTTTTGAATTTAATTCGGAGGCAAACGCAACAAAGTCAAATACATTTAACAACTTATCGATTAACAAATATAATAAAGAAATCGAAAGGTATTATCAACTTTCCACTATCTATCATGAATACTGTTACGAATTTCCGCTCCTTGATACGGTTCGTATCACTAGATCGCTGCTTTTTGACTGCTCAACACAACTATTATTATTCTTTACTTGAATGTTCTCGTACGGCTCGATGTTCTCTTCCGACTAAACTGCCTTCCACAAATAGTCTACTTATATACATTTTTACAAGCATGTTACGATCATCTAACTTCATTTTTAATCCGTTAACCGGCTTTTCTGCTAATCGTTTTCCTCGGCCGGCAGCTGTATGACGCGCCGCGAATATGCACTAAGGAATTTATTACTTACGAAAATGGATTTGGGATTTTCGTAACAATACGAATGTAACGCTTGCCGATGGGATTTTTCTTTATATTGCCGGTGCTTGGCCAACCTATTATTCCTTATTATCATCTTGCGAATTATAGCTCCATTATTCCTAAGGGCAATCACGATTTGAAAAAAAATTCAGAAATAACATAAGATTTTATTTAGCGTTTCTCATCCTTTTTTATTTATCATAAATTTATCTACTGAACTCATCGAATTTCTTTACCGAACTGAAGAAAACACAATTGAACAAGTACGCAAGACGATGCTATCAAACAACGTGTACACTGTAATCAAATAAGCGGTTTACATTTTACATGCATTTTGTATTGATTAAGCGATTATGCGGTATTGAAGCTCGAGAAAAAATACGCACTCTTGCTCGTATATTAGTGATAGTAAATTTTACGTTATTTACCATAAGAGTGGATCTGTTTTAAAACCACAATAATAAGCTAATTAGCATGAAATTCTTAAAACGCCAAATTAGCAAACTAGGAAATCGCTAACTTTAGTAACACATTATCATGTATATTACAACACTGTTTTGCTTAAAGACTGTATTGTCTGATCATGTTCGGCTTAGTGTTATTAAACTAAATAAATAAATAAAAATAGAATAAATTAAAAATTATGAAAAAATTAATTTAATAAATTCTCGTCGAAACTTGTTTAGAAATAAAGTGCTTCTAATAATTCTTTCATAATAAAAATGTTCTAAATGAACGACTATAGGATCTTAATAAATCTCGAAAAACATAATTATTGTGAAAAACCAGCAATAAGCGTTACATTGGAAAACTAATAACCGACTTGTGAACGAGCAGTGCCCTCGGCTGTAGAAGAAGAAGTATTGTAAAGGCGGTAATAGACAAACACCTTAATAAATATTTTCCAATTGTGGTTTCTATCGTATTGGTAGTTATTTTAGCGAATCCCCCAAGATCCCAATTGTTTGTGTTGTTTATTATATTGTGTTTTTAAAATCTATGTTAAATAAATTGTTTCAAAATTAATTAAGCCCTAAAGAGCTCAGGAAAAAAGTGCAAAATGTTGGATAGGGTGGGGGAGAGGGAGAGGGAGAGAGTAGCAAAGCATAAAAAATAAATCATGTGTGAAAAGAAGAGATTAGAACTATTTTCAGTAGTAAACAACAACCAGTTAAGTCAAGTGTTTAGCATGGCAACCGTCACATTCAAAATAAAAGTAAATAAAAATAAAATTACTGTGGAAATACTCAGCATAAGGAATTCGCATAACAGCGACTGGAGGTAAGTGATGTTTTATGATTTGTTTTCGAATATTTTTTATATATATCTTATATTCATAAATAGAATTCTTTTTACGTCTAAATTAAACTTGTTTGTGTTAAACAGCGCAATCTTTGAAGAAATGCTTTAGAGATTGATAAAAGTTCTGAACGGGTGGTCTCTTCAAAGCAGAATTGTATTTCGAAGGTTGATTTAGGCCTTAAGACAACATTTTCATAAGGCCATCAATGGAGAAGATACATCCGAATAAAAAGTACATTTGTTGAGTATCTTGCAGTTCGCAAAGTCTTGGTTAATAAAATATTATCTATTTCACCATGTCCGTCTATTCTGTGAGAGAATGTTGATATTTTAGAAGTTCGTTTTCTAAGCACGGTTCTCTTTGACCTTTAAATAATGGCCTGGAAAGAAGCTTACAATAATTGGATACATTTTGGTATAATCACAAAGAGAGAAACATACTTTCATACTTGATTTCGGGACATAAGAAGGTGTGACAGAAAACAAGACCTAATAACAAATTTAAAAAAATTCACACATTAATGTAGTAAAAGGACGGAACAATCTAAGTAAGCTAAGCCTTTTATGTATGAATATTTACTACATGGTTTGCATATACAACGTTACATAACGCATGTAATATCTGTTAAATCGAAATAGATATACAAGAGTTTGCCTTTTTACGGAAATCCATGCAGTATACAGTTACCAAACGAATATCAAAATTAATGTCATCATTTAATTGTACATAGAAATATCTCCACCTATGAAAATCGAAAATATACAAAGTTATGTGGTTTCCGTTGTAAATTTAGAATAAATTTTTTGCACACATAAAAGCATGTAAGGTCGTGTGCGACGTATGGCGATAATTATGCAGCATGAATAATTGCAATAACAGGCGAACCAAAGATGGAACATTGTGGGCAAAGTTTTGCATAACTTTGTATGATAGTTTGTTAAGAGGATTAAACGGATTGTCTATGCGTAGTTCACTAGCAATATGTAAAAATTAAGCTGGATCACCATTGGAAGTGTCGGTAAAGGTTCATTAGTTAAAATTAAGCTCATGTCCGTCCTCAATAGTCATCAATTACCGTACGCAGGCGGGTAAAGTTTTGAGCTGATTGACATAATCGAGTGGAGAGAACGTGTGTCGTTTTCCAGGTCAAAATTTCTATTAAAGAAATTTCTCAAGATGTTTTCCATACATAAAAGGTAGTAGTAAGGAGAGCATTCCGGCTGTGCTTATTTTTCAAGAATTTGGTTTTTCGGAAATAAAAACAACAAAATATTCTACGTTCAAAATGTTCTCAAAGTACGCGTACATCCTCATTCCCTTGCACGTCCTCATGCATAGACGCAATGAAATTTAGGACAAACCATAATCATATTACAGTTACCAACGTTTAAAAAGTTTTTTGATTGTCGCGGCCTTCATGAACTTGCTAGTGTTTTTCTCTTTATATGAATTATTTAATATTTCATCAAAGTCGCTTGAACAAAGGATTCATTTTGGAAGTGAATTTACAATACGAACTTAACTTGAATAAATAAGTAAATGATTTTTTTACAAAATCTATGATTACTATGTCAGTACCATAAATTCCAATTACTTTAGAAATTTTCTAAAAACATTTTTCAATTATTTTATTTCATGTTGCTTCTTGCGTTACATATACAATTCGGGAGAAAGAATTAAAAAGATTTACACATTTGTTTGAAGGTCTATGCGGAGGTTTTTATATAATAAAGGCTAAAAAATCGCATTACAAGATTTTCCGGATAACTGTTTACGCATCTATTCAGGCAAATTATATTAGGAGAAACAGGTATTGAATTTTTAAGCGAAGAAATGATTTATAAATAAAATGACCATATGTTACATTTTTGTACAGCCTACCAAACCCGCTCTGATGTCTAATTTCCGTGACCCCAAATGACACTTAAACACAAATAGGATAAATGATTATAAAAAATCCGAATATATAGTCGAGACAACTTTTAAGATCTGTGCAATTAACACATAAAAGTGAGAATTTCGCGATTTGAAAAATATTTATTTCAATATTATGTAAATTCTAAACATTTTTAAATTTCGTGTCTTATAGCGATTATAATTATGAGAACACGATAGGAGATGATTACAATAACTAGAACAAGATTCAATTGATTCTCATTTTGCAAATGTGTTATCCAAGGGGCGGAAAAATTGCGCCATTTCTTAACACGTACAAATAAAATAAAGCGCTGATGAACCAAATTGTTCAATGGCAACAGATCATATTAGATCATATAGCAGATACGAGCAAATCATCGATTAAAGCCAATAAGAAAATATACATCCCTAATCCAATAGCAATATCCGAATGAGGGTTTGTATTTAAAGTGTAACAATTTCGTTCGTTTTTCTACTTAGTAGTGTCTAAAATAGGGGTGGGCAACTTTGTTTATCAACGTACGGGAACCAGAACAAAGTCGCACTATTATTAAAAATGCATTGTCCATTTTCCGTCTTTGCCGTAGTAAACAAAAAAAAAGAAAACACATAAATATTTATTTAATAACATGCCGCGAAGGCAGGCACAATCCACTTGCAGTATTGCAGAAAATTGAGTTATTTAAATGTTATAAAGATTCGACCACCTCATGGGCCGGGTTTGACCCAGGAGCGTGCACTTGCCCATCCCTGGTCTAGAAGATTCTTTCATTATTCTGATTATCATTAGCATTTGATTCTACTATAATAAAACAAATAAGAACAGTATAGTGTAGCATTACCGATCTGTCGCGCCCTACCGTGATTTATAATTTGCGCTAAGTTTCAACATAATGTGACACCTAACCTATTTAAGATAGCCTAATTTAGTCGTAATAACCTACTTTAATCGTATTAATTGCTTACGTTATCATTCTAGTAATAACTTACTTTAATTATATTAATTGTTTAAGTTAGCATATAATAATTTATTATATAAGCTGCTGACCACACTTCAGGTGGGCCAAAGGAAATCAAATATAAAATTAATAGGTTTAATGAAGAGAGTTAAAAAGAACCTTTAATTGTGTTTTCACTACAATAGTCGAATAAATCCGACGTGTTATGGAATTATAACGTATGTTATGTATTAGACGAATTCTTTCTTTTTAGTTTAATCATAACGAAATCAACCTCAAATTTTTTTCCCGTTTTTAAAAATTAACATCCACTACCTTTAAATTTTTGGCAAGTTCAATAGGCTAATAAGTAGCCAAGTAAGTGAAAATCGCGGTTACCAAACCGGCGTTTGCGAGTTCAAATCTCAATACGCTAGAGTCTGCTTTATTCGTAGTTATAGTAAACGTTCAGCATATAAAGGCATAACACTTACCGATTGGCCACACACCAAGTAGGCTGTGGCCGCTTCCTCATTCTCTCTCGCTCTCTCTCTGTCTCTGTCTCTCTCTCTCTCTCTCTCTCTCTCACTCTCTCTGTTTATGTCTTTTCTCACTTCTTTCCAATGGCAGGCGACTATTCACTGAGTGATTCATGACACATGATCAAAAAATAATCAAGTGTTTGCTAGTCAGCAGTTAAATTTTTTCCCATCACTTTATAAGCTTAACAGGGATGTTTATCCAGCTCACTACGAAACCAATATTTATATAATAATAAAAGCAGATGGAACGGCGCACAAGTTATATAAGCTGACGTTAATACTTAGCAAGTTTCAGCTAGACGTAGCACGTTTTCCTTTTAATAATATAAACTTTGATTTTCTTGACACGACGAGAGAGAGAGAGATGGTCTGAACATTTCGGCTTGGATCGACTTCAGATGTTACGAGAATTAATAAGATCATTTTTCATTATCGTGATAGAGAGACTTTCTCTTCTGTTTTTTTTATATAAGTAAATCCTTCCTCTTCGTAATACTCCTAATAATACAAAGGCTTTCCGTTAGTGAACATATATTCGAGCAACAAAATGTAAAAAATTATTTTAATTGTAATATTTACCTGACATTTATACGACAAGCAAATCTATTTTAAAGATTTTACCATTTGAATAAATTCAGGGAAAAATATATAAAATATTTTGATTTTATTTCAACCTCCTATTACTCTACCAAACCAAACCAAAAAAAAAGAAAAACAATTTCCATTGCAATATTTAATATCTCAACATGTACTTTATAAAAGTTAGTTGTCACCGTCTTCCCATAAAATTGACATCTCATGGTGTGACTTTATCTATCTGTTCTCAGTTGATTGAAAATCGATAAGCCGTCAATGTAAAATTGTTTCACCTACAATAAGGCAATTTCCTTAAATGCTTTTATAAAATTTCCTTAAGTAACCAGATTTCTTTTTGTAGTTTTTTCGTTTAGCAACTTTTATATGGCAAAGAACATGCAACTTCTGCAAGACTTGTGGTTGTATTTTTAAGTCGTAAATTGAAACATTTTATGGTTAATTTAAAATTTTAACTTAAAGGCTATAAATATACACATTGAGATTTTACGATGTCCGCTATCAAAAGTTGCGAGTACATTAAATTTGTTAGTCTTCGTCACGCCTTAAGGTAAAGTTGAAAAAGCCGGCAAGTTAATTTTGATTTAAAAACCAAACAAAAATTGTGTACAATGCAAAACAAATCTAAAAAATTAAAATTATTTTAGCCTTCAACGTTCCCGCCACTGTCTTAAGGAAAAGCTTGACTACACTTCAAATACAAGATAGAGAAAAGTTATTGTTTATTGACTTTCTGTAATACTCTGTAGGAAAATAGTAAGCGATTTTTTTTTTTGATTGTAATGGAAAAAAAAATTTAGTCGTTTAAAATCTTGGAATAAGAATCATGTCAAAAAAAAAAAATAGAAAATTTTTATTAGAAAAAGACTTTCAAATTATTCCTTATCAATGAATAATAAAAAAAAAAAAAATAACAACTGAAAAATTTGTTAAATACGTTGCGAATACATGTTAAACTGTTGAGACAGGGCCCGCGGAAGCCACTAATTCTTATACGACTGCGCAATAGATCTCAAGAAATGGAAAGATTTGATGACTTTTCAGAAGGAGTCAAAAAAAAGTCCTTTAAAATTTCATAAAACGCTTGTAGTGAACGCTGTGACGTTCATGTCAAGATTTATTGTGCGAGTTCTCTGTTAAAACAATGAACAAATTGCTTTGTTTGTTACTGCCTGGCGAAGTAAATTTACTTGTTACACCTCACTTCCACTTACAACACATACGAACTATAAAAATTCTGTAGGGCAAATTCTCTTATGGACCCCACACTTTCGGCAAGCTAGTCACATTTAGCTAGAGCCCTTTAAGTATGCTACAACGCATAAGAAGATCGTTCTTACTTTCTCATTAAGGTCCTGAATTTGTTGAAAAAAAAAATCGTAGAAGTCGTCAATTTTCCGACAATTAAAGAGACGAGATTAAATTGCTCCGAATAACTTATTGTGTCAATGTGCAGGCATCCCAGCGAGGGAGTAAATGCCTCAAAAAATCTCACCTAAACCGTAATAATTTTTTTGATACCCATAATAGAACAAAGCATGCTTTCTATGTGCTCTTTGGATTTGTTTCTTATTAATTTTTCGGTTCCAATAGAGCTTGGCTGAACTGATCGTTTTACTTTTTGACAGCAATTTACGATGACTTTCTATCGAAGTAGGTTCTTTACGACAATTATTTCTTCTTATTGCTAATCTGTTTAGTTCATAATTTGTAATTCTGCCGGTTTAGACCTTTTATCTTAGTTCCTTATTTTTACCTTTGCAAATTTTGGGAAACAGCTTTTAATCGCAAAGGTAAACATGCTGGAGCAGCTAATGGGTTAATGCTACATCCGATCTCCGTTGTCCGATCGTGAAAAATATTTCAAAAGTGCATTTTACTGATCTCAATTGAAGTCGTCTAGCAGGTCCCGATAAATAACCGAATAGGTATGAATCGCAACTATCAAGTCAGTGTTTGTGGATTCAAATCCCAAGTTAAGGAGATTTTTTTTTAGTCGTAGTTATAGTGAGCGCTCAACCCGTAAAAGTAAATATAATACTTGGGCATTTCTTTAAGTGCCCACTCGCCTGCGGTTGCTCCGTATCTTCTTCTCGTTCTTCACTTCTTTTTAGCCGTCACCGTATTACAAGAATAGGGGACATGAACTAAATATAAATAATTGGTTATGTTAAAAAAAAAATACACTTTGTACAATATAATGAAGGCTGTTCTCCCTTTTCAGAGTTGCATTTTCTTTGTACATTTCGATCTCTTCCGCGAATCGTTCTACCTCTTTATGTCCTCCACCACTTGTAGTACAGGATATATTAAGTTACTTTGGACATATGTAACACACAGAAGGGCTTCAGATGAACCCAGCTTTTATTGTACCGATCGGTTCGGAATCATAATCTGAATAGATCTAAGCTCCATGTTTCAAATTGTTAAGATAGCTTGATGAAATTGTGACCCAAGGACAAATTTTGTGAAAATGGACCCTTTGATGAAAATTAACTCATAACGGCCACACTCGACTGTAATGTTCTAGTTTTTTTTAAATTTTACCAGCAGATGTTATCTATTACAATTTTAGAGCCATTTATAAGATGGCTTGTTGGTAGAGGGGGAAGAAAAAAGGCATTATTGTACGACTTAAAGGTAGAAATGTCCGATATGGCGCGAAAGACCGCCAAAGGTTGATCATTCTAAGCAGGAACTTTCTACAAGCTGACCGAATTAATTGCAATTAAAATCATGTCTGACAGTTTTTGGTGGCCGCCTTTCGAAAGTAGTGCCTTGTTTACTGCTTCACATGCCCAGCTCCTTTTCTTTGGCCCAATCATATTTTGGAACTTGCGAAATATAACCATCCAAAGACAATCATTGACAGTTCGCTTAGAATTTGCGTTTGATTCGCATTTGTGATAATTGCACTGAAGAATCTTCTAAGAAGTACAGAACGCAATGTCGTTCATCTCAGTTGATTACCTGCGGACATAACATATTTACATACATTCATTTTTAATGCAAACTTTTGCAAAATAATTCAAACTTTACTTCACTAACGCTTCTTAAAATTATAGTCGTTTAAAAGATAGGATAGGTAGTGAATGTTTTACGTAGACTTAACTTTGAAACCTAACGTGGTTGATTTATGTCTTAAATGTTTTTCTTTTTTTTCCTTTGCGTTTGTTATAATAGTTTTCCAAGATAGACGACAAATTTTTACTTTAAATTAACCAAAAAATCGTAATTACTTTCATTCACACAGCACATGAAGTATTCTTAATCAATGTTTAAATAATATTTAGGTTATGTAAATGAAGAACGCATCAAAGTGTGTTTTAATCAGATACTTGCAAGTTACTTATGCAATTAAATGCATAAGTATGCATATTTTCTATAATTGCATATATGTCTGTTATCCCCACATACTCAAGTAATAAATTCAACTTTAAAATGTAAATAAATATTTAAGAGTTCATTAAAGTGAACTAATTAGACTTCATATCTTTGCTGGCTGTGCGAAGAAAAGAGGCAAGAAAGCTGTTAAACGAATCCTGAATACCCATCATCCGAGTTAAATACATATTAAAAGATTTTGATTGTAACATTAAAGCGACCACAAAAAAAATAGTAATGTTCGTAAGTCAAAGATAAAAAGATTGTGAAGGTCGCTACAGTCCATTTTATTATTTATTTTTTTTTTTCAGGTAACGTTGGCATGTACCTTTTTAACCTTATTTGGAGAATGCGATTGAAAAGTCTGCTTATCTTATAGTTGATAGACGGACAGAGTCAAAATTCAATTAATATGAAGTATGATCTTCTTCGTAAGATAAGATTAAGAAAAATCATTTGATATATTATTCCGATAAGATTTATAAGAACAATAAACAACATATATGGGGCGAAAGACAGACATACTCAAAGCGCGTGCAGTGCCTCCAGCAAGCAATCTTTGAAGTCAACAACGCAGCCACGGGCAACTGTCGGCCCGCTATGTCATCGAGTCCGGTCTTAAGATTTCAATTAACTCAATTCGCTCGCACATAGCAATGCTGCAAGTCGACTATATCTGCCTTCAATGCATGATCTTGTTTCGATTCCCTAAGTGATATGAACTTTAAAGATGACTCGTTGACGAAAAAAGTAGCCCACCACTGGTTTAAATGAACAGCAGCGCAATATGCAAAAATTTAAACGGCGTGCTAAAGACCCAATCGATTCGTGACGTTTTTCAGTTCCACCTTAAATAATGAGCAATTATTATATTGTGGGTTAATTTTCATCACAACGAATCAAAACTTTGATTTTCTGCTCTACAAAGGATCAATTTTCGTGAAAATCCTTATTAGCCAAGAATCAACAAAATGGTCCAAATTTGGTACAGTTAATGTTAAATTAATATTATGATATAATTTAAAAAAAAAATTATACCTTTTTGTGGCATGAACTTCAGTTGTCGTTGTATGAGAAGGGGATCAAAAAGTGCCCCAGCCGGTCCAAAGTTTTCATACCAATTTAGAATGGCAATATACTACTACTTAACCACTTTTGCCGAGAAAGTTTGAAAATTGCAATGTTTTCTCAGGAGGAGGCGTCGAGGAAAAGGAGGTCGAAAAAGTAGGCTGATACGAACCATTTTCAATAGCATTCGTCCCTGGATCAAAACACGTCACTGTACCAAATTTCATGAAAATATCTAAAAAATTTCGACCTGTAACTTGAACATAAATATACATAGGCAGACCAGAGACGGACAGACAAGATTAGATCAATCCAGATAATGATTAAGAATCGGTCAGTATAACAAAAGGTAGGCCAATCTTAGGCTCTTCTGCGTGTTGCACACATCGGCCCTAACTTAATACACACTGTATCGCAATTGATGTAGGGTCTAAAACTCGATGAATAAATGAAGAACATTTGAGAATGCGACAAGCGGGGGAGAGAGCAAGTACTTCTAAAAAATCTCGCCAAAATACAAATGAAATCGATGAATAATTCTGCAGCGAAATTTTGATTGTTGCCGCACACACTTATTTTATTGCTAAGGTATCACTTGTAGAAAGAAATTGTTGCACCTAATGGAAAAACTGAAATTCGTGCTAGAATGTTAAGGAATTACTTAGCAGTTAATGTAACGTATTCGAACAATTTGACTACATTTTGAAGGTGAAAGAAAGGGAAAAAGCTCCTCTTCAAAGTCTTTTGATTTTCGAAACCATAAAAAAATGTCGTGCGAGAAATAGACGTCGAAAAATATATACATTTGGCATATTCTTAATAAAAATTTTGCGTTTAAAATTTTTAATAATTTTTTTTACATAAATAAATAAAAAAGTTTATAAATACTTAAGTGAAACAAACGAAGGAAAAAACTTAGTATACTTTCATTTCGTTTTGCTAAAGATTATAAAAAAAAAAAAACAAAAAAAACATTTACATGAAATGATGACAGAGTCAAGGCACGAGTAAATGTGAATGAATTGCATATCACTCATACGCCAGCGTTAAGTTTATTATAAGTAGACGTAAACAATATGTAGTATAATGTCATACACATATATATGCGAAATGGCAAATACACAGGTATACATTTATGGCAAACTATATAAATAAGTTATGATCATCAGTTAAAAATTTTCATTCAAATAACGGAATGGGACTACAAAGCACATATGAGATATAATAATTATTAACCAGTATCAAGCTCTGTCATGATAATGAAAAGGTAAAGATATTATTTAAATTAGTCGCTATATCCTTAAAATGTGTTTATTAACCGTATTCGTTTTAATTTCTCTTTTAGAATGATAAGATAAAGAAATAGCGAAAACAAAACGAAAAAAAAAAGATAACATTTCAATACATTTTATGTTAAGTTCATAACGGTTTATTATTCTTTTTATACAGCTCTTCAGTTGATTACGCTTATTCTTAATGTATATAAGGAAGAGAAAAAATTATTATGAGCATTTTAATTAAGTTGAGAGCAGTTAAAAGGGAAAACAAATATCAAAAAAATTTTTTGCGACTCATGCCTTGTTTGCTTTGTCTCTGGACAAATGAAATATAAATCCTTGGAAAACTTTTATTAACATTAAACAAATGCAAAAGTTTCGTTAATGATTTTATGACAAAAAGAATTTTCAAATAATTTATGATTTTTGTTTTTTTTTAAATAGTTATTTATATTGCTTGCTGTTGTCAGCATTTTTATAAATCTTATTTTCCTTCTATCGCATTTTTATTTTTAATGATCTTTTAAGAGAGTGCAACTCTGTAGATTTTTCAGACAACTATTCTCTTTTTGTTGTATTTGCTTAATAGATGCTTCGAATCCTCTAGAGTAATTAAAGGATAGTCTAAAATTTTTTCCTTGAAATTCCCAGTTCTTCTTCATATACTTCGTAACACCTATCTGTGTCAAATGATTCCCAATTGTCGGACGTGTTGATCCCTAATGCCGGAATTGTTGATTTCTAACTTCTCTAATTCACATACGTCTTCTGAATGTGTTTAGGTTCATCTCAAAGGCTTTTTAAACAAAGATAACCAAATTTAGTGTACATTCGAATCGAAACATGTCGGATTTAGAGATTTTGCTGTTAATTATGAATTTTCGTCGATAAAATTATAAATTTCCTTGACGTTTGCACTGTCGTCTCGCAATAAAAGTAATGTGCAAAACATGTGACTTGCTGTTTGTCAGTGGGAATGAGAACGAATATGTGAACCTGAAAGGGCAGTTTTGCGGTTTTTGAAAAGCAAGAGACGTCTGCTTTCAACAACATCCGCAAGTCTGATCGAATACTCAATGCTCCCATGTTCAGTCGGTAAAGACATAACACTTATCATTAGGTTGCGGCCGCCACCTCCCTATTTGTTCCTTTCTCTTTTTTTCTCGCTTGTTTCTGACCGCGTATACCAGACGTGCCCTGAATGATTGGTTATATGACAAAAAAAAAATAGTGCCGACACCTAGCCGTCAAGCTGCCATCTCATTGAATTATGTGTTGTATATACATATATACCTTACAGGGCCATAATATTTCTGGATGCCACACACAAACAGAGACACTAGCCTAGTATACCCCTTTCTTATATGTTAAATATAAAATAACACTTGCAGATTGGGCATACGTCCATTAGGCTGCGGCCAACGTCCTGGCTTGGTGCCGCACTTAAAAAATATAATTGTCCACAGATGCTCACGAAAATGTTTTATGTTATTTAATATGAACAGAGTAGGCTTTCAAATCCAACTATATCTTAATTTGAATTATTTAACAGAGCCCTGTTAAGGCGCTAAAACAGTTTTGTTAACAGACATGGTGGGTGTCTTTGCTAGTTAAATTCGAATTTATCTTCATACCCTTTGAATATTATACCATCCGGATCCCAAACTATAGGCGGCATAAGCTTCTCAGCCAACTTTCGCTTTAGAGGTCTCTTGACGGATTTTCTTCGCTCGTCTCACCGCCGATTTGGCTCTGCATTGTAAAGTTTCCTCTACGTTTCATGCGTTGTCACTGATCGCATAAAACAATCGTTTTTATTTCGATCTAACATCTTCACAACCCGTTGCCCACTTCGAACAGAACTTTCTGATAGACAAATGCTTACGCAAAATAGAAAATGCACTGTCTCCTGATAGTGTTAAAGTGCCAGCTATCTCAAGCAACTTTGCTTTTCCGTCCTCCAAATCGATTTTGTGCTGGAAAAATTATCGAATACGGGCGACTAGAGGGCTTAGCATCATAGATTGTTCATTGGACTGAAGACGGTCAGATCGTAGACCATCTTCCAGTTTACATCATTACAGCATCTTGTGTTAAAGTTTATCAATTGCCAAAGCATTTGGTCAGATAATATTAAACTCTAAATGCCTTTCGCACAGCTCCACGATTCTTTGGATAAATCTATTGAATTGAAATCAAAAAAAGTCTTCTGTTTCAAAGTATAATTTTGTTGTTGCATCTTTTTTTGATATGACGCCAGTTTATCGTACATATGCGGGCCTTTTCAAAAGCCCGCTTAGCTGAGCCACTTAGATAAGATTTGACGTTGAATAGTTGAAACGGAAGCTCGCTTTTATTGAATAGATCTTAAGAATATGTAAAAAAAAAATTTTAAATAAAAATATTTTCTAAACTACATTACTATGGCAAATATACATTCGTAATAACAAAATAGGGGAAATAGCGAAAAAGACGGATGGATGGATTACAACGCATATACAGATTTTCTTACCGTCTTTTTTTGCGGTAGATCCCATCTCTCCTGCTGCTAGAAAACAGCTTGACTTAAAGGTAACGCAACTTACCAGATATATGGAAATAATAATAAATATAATAATAATTATAATAATAAATAATATATAATAAATATAATAATTAATTAAATATAATAATAAATATAATAATCAATAAATAAATATATAAGACATTTTATTACCAGTTTCAATTACCATTTTCATTACATCTTCTGATGTCATAGGTATTTTTAGCAGATTGAATTTTAAGAATTAAGGAATAAATGTTCAACTAACGAATTCCATTTATATGGATTACATTAAAGGAATCTCTGTTAACTAACTTTAAAGCTTTTTTACACTTACTAACAATGGGAATATTTATTTTGTCAAAACGTTTACAATGCGGAAAAGGAAGCTTCAGAGATCTCACAGTATATGCAGTATATCGTCTTGGCCATTCTCGAAGGCTGGATTGATTTAAAGTCGTCCGATCCTTGTGCGTAAAAACAAAGCAAATTCGGTTTAAAATTCAGCAAAAACATTGGCAGTTCTCGCACTTAAGTTGATATCGAAATTGGGACAAATCGGTTGCAAGGCAGGTTTGCATGCGGAATATAAGTTAAGAACATCTCCATATTTTGGATTTTTTGCTAATTATTTATAAACGATAACAGGCATAAGAAACAAATTAATTTAATTGAAAATTGAAAGAACAGATCAGCCACGCCCCCTATGTATTACAAAGTGTGAAAATTCACTTTTTTCCTTTTTTTCTTCTTTTCGTTCTCCTTTGTAGAAGTATGGTCAGAGGGCACAAAAGAGTCGATTACAGATGAATGTAATTTTCCTATATGTGTGTGTAAGAAAAATGTGTTTGAAAAACTTTTGCAAATTTAGAAAAGCTTTACAGCTATTTACTTTACTCATAAAAGATAAAAAATGCTTTCTATTACAGCTACAAGCAAAGGAGCGGTTAGGCCAGATTCTCTTTCCGAAGGATAATAAAATGGACCGAACATCCTATAAATTGTGTATATGTTTGTTCGGGCTAAAATTTTAAACCAAGCTGGTAAAATTTGTCTCTTGTCTAAGAAAACATTTTAGTTGTTGCTCGCAAATGTGTTTTAAAAACAGACGCGAAAGAATTAAATTTGGTAATGACCGAATCTTCTTTACCCATCACTGTTACTAAAAAAGACTAAAAAAAAAACACAGGAATTTAGTTTTCGTACTTTATCATATTGAGTGGTCGCGGCTGATTTTTTCGATTTTCAGAATGAATGTTTTTGTTACGTATGCGTGTGTGTGTTGTAAACGTCTCCTTGGAAAAGTTTTAGTCCAAATACTTTTGCAAATTTATAAGCATTGCAGAAATTTTCACTAACGGGAGAATGCTTACCATAAATAGTACACAATTGCATAGACAGACAGATGGACAAAAGAACTTACACCGTTTCTGCAAAATTTGAAGTCGATAGCTTCATTTTTCCCAGAACAACGTTTACAACAGACATTACACAGACGGACAGACGGACATGCTTAAATCGCTTTAGAATTGCATGCTGAATAGGATCAAGAACTATGTGAGGTCTCTGATGCTTCCTTCCAGGCGAAGAGAAGCTGGTAGACTCAGTTGCTAGTGCGCATCCTACTTTTAGTCATGGAAATTATTCTTTTCGTCTAAATAAATTATAACAACAATAATATAAATTTCATAATTTTATTGTTATTATAAACGTAACACTAAAAAGAATTAATAAAAGAATAAAAAAATTTTATGGATTAAAAAAAAGGAGAAGATTTATAGCCAATGCTGAGTAGGTGTTGTCGTGTTAATATCACCTCGTTTAATATTTTGTAAATAGAATCTTTGCATTTATTCATCGTCGTCATTTAATAGATCGTCTACCATATGTACTAAGCGGTCATACATTTCACGTAATATTTGCTCATCTCGTTCACGTTGCGCTAGACCGGCTCTCCATTTGTTGCCTTCCTTTTCTAGTTGTTTCCAACGTAATTCGTCGTCAGATCTTATGGTTTGATCAAAAGCTTCTCTGGCATCGTTATCGGTTAGTACTTCCAAGGCTTTGGTTACGTGATGAAATAACTCAGTTGCCTTTGGATTACCGGGATTCTTATCTGGATGACACAATAGGGCTTTTTTACGATAAGCTTTACGTATTTCTGGCTCTGCAGCATCAGTGCCTACACCCAGAACTTCGTAGTAATTAATTTTTGATAATTGCTCAGGAAACATTTTAGTTGAAGTTGTTTTTTGTTAAGTAAACGACACGTTTTATTGTTCACTAATTTTATATAACTTCTTTCTTTTTCGAAAAGAGACTTTTTGTGTCTAAAGATTCTAGAGATTTGTTCACAAATTTTGAGCCCCAAGCCGCAAGAAGATCAGTGCACTTATTAAACGATCGATACGACACCTTTTTCGTATTGTGGTGGAATGCTTATGTCGTAACTGGACGAATTTCAATTTTATTCTACATGCCCTGCGGAAATATTTGTCCTTTTATTCAGTTACGGCATAAGGTACACCTATGACGAATTTGTTGTTGTTGTGTTCTACAGGTCTACACAAACTTGTTATGAAAACAAGCAAAGGGAGAATTTATTGTTTGTTATTGTTGTTTGTGGAAAATCCTAAATTTTGTTTTTCTGTGATCTTTTTAGCTTAAAAATTTAGGAAAAAAATATTTGTTCCTTGAAAATTACCGACTGATATTATAGTAAACAGAAATAAACCTACCGTATAAACAAATATAAGATTAAACGTCGGCGGGGTCAATTTTTTCCATTTTAAAATTTTTGTACAGTTATTTTCTATAATTTATGGATAATGAAAAAAAACCAATTTTTCATTTCCTTTGAAAAACAGAGGTATTCTCAGTTTACGTGTCGCTGTAGGCGTGGCCGTCAATCGATTTGGCTCATTTACAATACCGCGAACTTCGACTATTTGTGCAAAATTTAAAGTCGCCAGCTTGGTTTGTGCGGTCAGGAACAGATGGTACACAGAGGGAGAGACGGACATGCTTAAATCGATTTACGATTTGTTGCTGATCAAGAAATTGTAGTTTTTCCAATGCATAATCAGTATCTGTTATAATTTGCAACTAACTGTTGTTTGCTTATTATGGCCATTATTGAAGGCTTTGATTGTATACGGTTTTAATCTTAATCTGTAGGCAGGATTATAATACATGTGACAACTTTCATAAATCTCTCCTAATGTCTGGAGTCGCGAATGGTGCGACGAAACCTGAGAAATGTGAAAAAGTTGCTCAGACGGACGGACCGTACTAAATTAAATCGACTGTAGTAGCGAAAACCTTACGCTAATTAAGAAAAAAAAATAGTCTCTAGGTCTCTGATGCATGTATTTCTGTATGTCATAAACGATGGAATCTTCCTTCCTTGGATGGTAGTGGATATTAAAACTTATAAACTAATATATCGGCTTTAAACCAATTTCTTGCTTATGCTCGTCTTTAGCATTTATTACTTCTACTAAAATATGTTCAATCTTAAGTTACGCACAAACAAACCTATATGTATTTATATATCTATCTTCTTTTACTTACTGTTAGCGTAACTTGTTATGTTAGTGCAAACATCCCCTTGTTTAAGTGGAACATACTACATATCCTCAACGCAACGAGTCATAGCGATAGTCGCAAACTTCAAAGCCAAATATCTCAAAGCAGTTTTATATTTTTCGAAATGTTTGATCATTCATTTTCGGGGTTACTTCCAATCTCTGAAAACATTAAATGCCCGCCCGAGACAATTTGATCATATTACAATTGATAAGGAATGTAATGAATTTATTATTTATTAATCTTTCATTTCTCTTTAAACTTGGACTAAAGACAGTAGTAATAAATTAATAAAAATAAAAATAAGTAAAAGAATAATGATGGACCCACTATTTGATACTTCACTCTTCTTAATACTTACGCTTAATAACGCTTTACTTATATAACTATCGTTCAAACGAAGCCATGAAATGGCCCGATCCGAATCATTTTCAATAACGTTTGTCTTTAGGTCGAAACTCTTCCGTATGCCAACTTTCATTAAAATGTCGCAAAAATTCTTACCTGTAGATTTCACGCAAGCATTCAAGACCAATAGGTGGACAGACAGATAAGCTTGAATTGATTCGGAGTAATTTTCAGAAAGCCAGTATAATAAATCCCTTTGGCTATTACGTACATCCGCAAGAACTTAGCCTTGTACCACAATTGGGTGGTATAGGATATAATAAGGTTCTATTTTAATGCACAAATTTGGCAAATTTGGAAAAATAGATGAAAAGGTAGAACCCGGTATTCACTGTAAACTTTCACTCAGTGTAGTAAACACTAACTACACTATTCGCTAGCTTAATAAGACCATTACTCTGATTCATTTACATTTCAAAATGTTAGTCATGAGCTAACCAAAATATCAACGACTTCGACGTTTACCTCTGAATGCCGACCGATAGGTCGTCGCAGGTAGGCCTAATGCTCGTCTAAACTGGTTGCTAAGAAATCTCGAAGTTCTCGTTCTATAGAAGAATGTGAACGGTTACAAACGCTGCTTCTTTTATCTGGTAAGAAAGGCATTTCGTTTTCCACCTTGCTACCCTATCTAATAATACAAGCGTTCCTCAATACCACCAAACGCAGATGATCGTAAGCAGCAATTTGCTGTCGTAGCAAAAACGCTTAGTCGGGGTAATGCTAGGGTAGGTTAGGTTTGCACTGATACTGATGGTATTTACTGTTTCAAGACACCATGCCTTGGGCTAACAAAACCGGTATAATGTTAGGTTGGGTTAGGATTTCGCTGATACCGATGGTATTCATTGCTGGAAAAGACACCGTGCCTTGGGCTAACAAAGTTGGGATAATGCTAGGCTAGATTATGTTTTTGCTGATACCGATAGTATTCATTGTTTCAAGACACTATGCCTTGGGCTAACAAAGTCAGGCTAATGCTAGGCTAGGATTGGTTTTCACTGATACCGATGGTATTTATTGTTACAAGACACTATGCCTTGGACTAACAAAGCCTGGATAATGCTAGGTTAAGCTAGGTTTTCGCTGATACCGATAGTATTCATTGTTTCACAACACCATACCTTAAGCTAACAAAGTCGGCATAATGCTGGGCTAAGAGAGGTTTTCACTAATACCGATGGTGTTCATTGTTTCAAGACACTATGCCTTGGGCTAACAAGGACAGCAACGAGCGGAAAAAGCAGAAGACAGTTGGCTATCTCTGGTTTGTTCTTCTGCAAAACTGCGCACATCCTTGATAGTGCTATTTTTGACAGTTTTGGTTATCTCTCCTTTAGTAAGGTAAGGTAAAACAACAATTTCATCAAGGAGTTCTTGGGAAAGATTAAATAACCTTTCCTCTCCCTATTCAGAATTCTATATGATAGAACTTGTAGCGCAACCGCTCGATTTTCGCCCTAAGCGCAGCTAGTTGCTACCTGTAACCTAAGGTAACCTAATATACGTTCAATCTGAAGAAAGATTTTTTAAAATAATTTTGTCTAAGATAAGAAAATATGAAAATGGCCAAAATTGGAATAGGATAACAGATAATCTACAGAAATTGGCCTATGGCGACTTGTACTTGCTTTGCTCGATTTTCATTTATTATCAGATAACTTGAAATATCATTTTGTCATTTCTTCTTCTTAACTTGATCGCAATTAACGTAACATATTTATTTATTCATTAATATTTTTTTTT
>CCAG010018624.1:0-21285 GCA_001077435.1 Glossina morsitans morsitans | reverse complement strand
ATAATAATAATAATAATAATAATAATAATAATAATAATAATAATAATAATGATAATAATAATAACATTCATTTGTTTTTAATGTCTCTTGTACTTTAAAATACAATCGAGACAGAAATTATTAAATATTAATTACAAAAAGTTTATCAATAACTTTTTAGACCTTTTAAGACATAAATACATTCAAATACATTCAAATAGCAACTAATAGAATATCATTAATTTCCTCAGTAATGCCTTTTTTCCCATTTTTTACTCATTTACTGTAATTAATTTTTTAAAGTCTTATTTACGGCCTTAGTTTGACCGATTTTATTGTTTATAAACTTTTTACGATGTAATTATCAGCTAAAATGGAAGTAATTGAAGGTTTACGACACCACCCACACACAATAGAATCGGCATATATATATGCTAGATTTGCATTTTCAAAATTCCATGTACAGTAGACATACACGAATGTATAATAAAATGGTAAACGAGACTAATAAGTCGGCTTACCAAAATTCAGTTTCGGGTAACCGGTAAACCTGTCTATTATCTACGATTGTTGTGTGACCGTAGTTGTAACAAATGCTCGATCGCTTAAGTCATAACACATATCGGTATACTTGCCATCCAACCACCACACCCGACATATATATAATAATAAACGCGACTAACGGATCGGCTTATCAGCGTTCAATTTCGGATAGCTGGTAGATTGATCGGTCAAGGTGTAATACTTTTCCATATGTTTACCGTGCTACGATCGCACGATCGATATATAAAATAATAAGTGCAACTAACGTCGTAGATCATACTTCCATTACGATCGGTTTGTGGCCGTAGCTATAGCAGATGATCAATTGGTGAAAGTCTATCAACACACTTATATAAAATAATAAATAAGACTAACGAGTCCAGGTAACCAGATTCAATTCCGAGTATGCAATAGATCATGCTTTAACTACGATCGGTTTGTGGCTATGCTAAGGGCGCAAGCATTCAAGACAGAACACTTATCCATATACTTATCATGCTACGACCGCACACGATATGTTAAACAATAAACGCGATTAAAAACTCGGCGTACTCGAAGTCAATTGCCGGTATGCGGTAGATCATACTTTGAGCATGATCTTTTTGTGGCCAAGGATAAACCGCTCGATCTTTAAAGTCATAACACTTGTCGATGCATGCTATAACCGCACACAACCCTTCTTACTTTGTCTCTTTTCTCCGAGGTATTGTCGTTTTTATATGTAAAGTCGAAATAAGTGTCCAAGACTAATGCACTTTTAAATAATGAGAATAGACTTGGTCCATTGCTATCTTTGATGGCCAGTTATGATCAGAAACTTTATTAGTCAAGACCCTTTTAAACTTTAATGTAAAAGTGGACTTGATTTGTCCACAATAGCATCGAGAATAAGCAAAATTGCATAACTTACGCTCAGTAGGGAATTTCGTATTTTACAATGCTGTCAAAAATTCGGAATAATCCTAAATCGGTCGATCCCAACGCTTTTCAGCGTCCATGTAATGTATTTATAAAGTTTTAAATCCTTGTATCGTGCAACACTAGCGGTCCAAGGGTATATTAAGTTTGCGCGGACATATGCAACATCCACAAGGACTTGGGCTAGACCCACTTTCAAGCTTGTCTGTCCGTACGTACGTCTTGCTTTCTTGTATTCAACCGACAAACTGATATTTGGTACATTCTGACGTGTTTTGCTCCAACGGCAAAGCGGTTTTGAAAGTGGTTCAGATCGCACTGCCTTTACAACCCATTTCCATATAAAGCCTTATTTTGAAAATGTGAATAATTGCATGGTGGTGCAGAATGTGGAATATTTAATACTAGGACGTTTGTATTGGCTATTTCGTTCAAGGGACAGACGGACGAATATGATTAAATTGGTTCCGCTATTCTTGCTAATTAAGAATACATAAAATGGAAAGCGCCTGCAATCTGTACATCTACATATACATGGATTCGATAAATCTAACGGATCGCTCTGTGGTGGGTATAAAAACAGAAGAATTGCTAAACGGTTATATATTATTTTATAATTTTTTTATATGAATGAAAAAACCAGCAAATTTTTGTTAATTTTTTTCACTTTTTGAAAAAATGATTTTTTTTATAAATTTTAAATATTAGATATAATATATTTTTTGTTTTTTCTTTTATCAATAATAACGCGTACTTGATTTAAAAAAAAAAAAGTCTTGTGTTTTTCATTTGAAGGCTTTCTAAAGTTTGGTTTCTTATAGTTGAGATTAAGCTTAAGTTGCAGTTTAGCATAAATTATTGTTACTGTATGAGTGAGTGAGTGGGTTTTCTTATATAGAAAAATAGTTGTTTTGCAGATAGATTTAAAAATTTCTCATTTTCTTTTTTTTGTTCTTGTTTTTTTCTTGCTTTTTTTTTGTGAATTGAGTATAGTTAGTTAATAAACCGTAATAATCTTATTATTTTAAATTATTATCCTTTTATTTTAAAATAAATATAACAACACTTGTATTTAATTATATAAATTTTTATTATTTATTTTTTTATTCTTTTCAAGTGTAGCGCATTTGAGAAATAGTCTAATGTGTTAACTAACGTTGTTTACTTGATTATTAATTTAATTTATTTTGTTTTTATTTTTTTGTTGTTACCTTCCATTGTCTTCAAATTAATTCCGAAATCTTTAACAGACAATTTTTATAAAATGGTTTTCTCTGATCAAATAAAGGAAATTATTAGTAAATAGAAAAAAAATACATATATATATTTTTTTCACATAACGCAAAATGATATGTTATTTTTTATTTATTAAAAAATATTTATTTTCAGGATTTTGAGCAAAAATTTTCTCTTCAGTTCCATTATGAAACCATGAACATAATAGTTCGGTGGGATTATAAATACATGCAAATACTTTTTAAAACATTTCAGACAAAAAAAAATGTTTTTTTCTAATTTTTAAGAAAACCATTAAATAAAAGAAATCCCTAAAAATTTGCACCAGACGTGATCAAAAATAATGTAAAAGACACACTTGGCCAACGAGTTGGATATTGACATTTTTTCCAATTAAAGTTGACTATTATTAACAAGAAGAAGAAAAATTTGATATTAAATTGTTCTTTCAATAAGAGAAATAAATACAAATCTTATAGGATGAGGCACCAATAATGATGTTTGTGGGGTTCTTTAAAAAAAAAATGTCCCTGAAGAGATTAAATAAATACGAATTTTTTAGGGCAACTCCCTCCCATCCATCACCTGCTCTATTGAGATCATTTTCTGACTGGCCCGAGAAAATATTTAGAGAAACGTTTCATGATAGACTATCGGCTATAAATGTTTGTCTATTCGGTCTGCATCTGAAGTGAATTTACGTCCAATTATACACTAATATATGTAACCCAACACAACTTAATAAAAATAAATAAATGGTCTTACCAATGCCATCATAAAACTTCGTAAGTATCAGATATAAATATTTTAGGTGCGATTCCCTCTAAGCTCATTTTCGTGTGGCGCCCGAAAAAATATTTATGGGATGCCTCCTTGTTATAAGTTTTTTGACTATCAGTTACAAGTTTTCGTCTATTGACCTGCATCTGCACTAATATATGTAGCGCGGCACAACTTTACATAGATGATCTTAATGATATCTCCACAAAACTTCACAAGTTTCAGACATGAATTGCTTAGGGTGACTTCCTGTTATCTACCACCTAAGACATGGCCGAAAATATATTTATGAGAATATATCCATTAAAAACTATCAGTCATAAGTTTTCGTCGTTTTCGTCTGTATCTGCACTAACCCGTCACAATCTTAATTAGACACATAGATGGTCTTCATTTCCATAAAACTTTGTAAACCTCAGATATAAATCTTTTAAGTTGACTTCCTATTATTGACCACCTCAGAAATGGCCGTGTAATGTATGGATGTATTGGAAGCGTTTTTGTAGTGGTATTTAACTAGAGCGAGAAAATATTTACGCAAAAATTTCATGATATACTAGCAGCTTTTATCTGTTGACCTACGTCTGCAGGTGGACTCTATCCAATTATACACTAATGTATGTAAATCCATCACAAGTACAGCTTTTTGTCAATTGCGTACATTTTCAGTTTTGGCCTGCGCAACATTAGCCAAGACTATAAGTTATAGTTTCCTGGGGCATAAGTACTTTTAACTGTAGACAGACGGATAGGCAGGCTAAGTGGATTTTCTAATATCTATTTCTATGAACATTACGTAACAAAGGAAGTCGGAAGATGCCGTCCTGTAGGCAGGAAAAATTTGAATTGGATCAACGCAGCTCTGAAATCAAAGACAATTTATTTCCAACTCCTAACCCATATTAGGCTAATAGTCGACTCGTTACAACTTCATGAAGGTTTCTTTCTCGAAAATCTATTCTGGATTGCGTTACATTAATTTAGACGAAAAAACCGTGTTATTCAAAGTGTTCGAGAACTTTACATTTAGTCCGACAAAAATATTTTTTTTATAAAAGCCGATCGTTTTTGAAAACATAACTTACATAAGAATATAGCAATAAAGTATCATTTCAAGACTTTAAAGGAAATTTTTTACAATATTGCCCTCTGCAAGCTAAGTCGAAAAGAAATGTATATTAAGTGTTTGTGGGTGTACTTAGCGCTCAGACAGATTTGACTTGAAATGCAGTCAACTTTTAATAACAATCGTTTTAAAAAAATGTTTCCCGACACATTTGCATCCTGTCTGTCCCTCTGTCCGTTTAATAACCGTCGATCGAAATCTATGGTCGCGGGTCACGAAACCTATTAATAATGAGACCATTTTTACAACCATTACTCATTTAATTACGTATTTTGAAGAAGTACCAGGGCACTATTGTAGAGCATTTGTTTATCGCCACAAATCGCTCGACCATTACGTTTTAATTCATTTTATCATTCAGTTCGGAACATTTATTTTTCTTTCTCTAGGCCTTGCTTTCAATGATTTTAAAATTAAATTTACTTCAAAAATTTATATAAAAGAAAAAAATGATAATCAAAAAAAATAAATTTTCAAATTAACATTTTAATATAATTTTATTACAAAACACAAAACCTACTACATCTATTCATTTTTACCAAGTTTGAGACCTTATTAGAAATGATAGCGTCATTTAAATTAACTCAAGGGGGAAATATTATCAGTTGATATTAACAAGTTTTTAAATATTTATACGATTTATTTCTTCTCGCAGGAAAGCAATTTTTTGATTTTTCAAAGTCGATCGATCAAAAAGTAACGAGAATTTTGTATATACATACAAAATAGCTGTACATATATATAGCTCTGATGTTCTACCGAAAAATGTATTCTGATGTGTTTAGTTGTTGGTTTTGTTTTTTTCTTTCTTTTTTTTTGTTTTAACAGAGAGACGAAGTTGTATTTCAGAAACAGAATCGGGTATCGGGAATCAAAGCAAAGCATTGGGCTTGGTAGAGAGGATCAGAATCTTTAATGTTTAGCGATACAAAACACTTCCCAAACGCTTGGACCCGCAAGATAAGAAGGTTACAATATCTTGCCATATTAGGGCATCGCTTACCATTAGAGAAAAAAACTAAAGAAACTGAAAATTCTTACGGGTTATGTAAAAAGAGTATTACGAGCGTTTGGGATATAAATGAATTACTAAAACAAGTAATAAAATTTTCCGATACTTCTTAAGAGGGTTAATGCCTTCTCTAGGCGTAGTTCTTTAACACAAGTAAACTACAAGAGAAAATTATGGAATTTTCCATCACTCCCTTAGGTAGTTTTTCTATTCTCTAGATGCTGTTCTTTATGACTGTTTGTCCTATTTTCGGAGAAATTTCCGTACTCTACCCCATATATGTGGTACAAGAGTATGGTCAGTTTGTGCGAATGTATGCAACAGCCAGAAAGATTTGAGGAAGAACCCCTTTTTATTATACTTCTTATATATTGATTTAGGAAGTGATTCTGATCGATTCGATTTAAGCTTGTCTGTCCGTTTGTCCATATTGTTTTCTTGTGTTCAACATGCAAGACACAATTCCGCGACGTTTTGATGATATATGGTAAGATGACATGTTCTGACCGATATTGAAAATGATTAGGACGGGATCACTTTTTCGAGCACCTGCCATATAATGCCTTATTTTGAAAAGTCGTCATATGAGTCCCTGTAAGGTGATGTAGGCTATATAATGGCCGGCCGTGTCCCACTACAATGTTTTTACTTACGTCAATAATAGATAGACAAAATCAAACTGACGTAACGAGTTAGTGCAAGAGGCCTTCAACTATATTTCCTCAAATTATAAACTCCGTCAAAGAAAGGACTGAAAAAGGAATAAATCTCAAAAAACTATTCAATTTTCATCTTTTGTAAATTAAAATCTATTTTTAATGTTTTTTAAGAAAACCGAAAACTTCTCAACCTTTTTTGACCATGGATAACGGAACCGTATAACTATAATGAAAATCCCTGCAGCATGAAATGAGAACTATTTTGAGGAAGATATTCATTGGAATACCTATTGATATTACTGATGAAATAATTACTTTTGCCTTCAAAAAAAAAAACCAAAAAATCTCGTTACTTTTTGATCAACTCAAAATTAAAAATAAAACAAACTAAAAATATACAATGAACTTTGACCAAACATTCTTTGGTGACTTTAATGGAAAAAAAAGTTTTGTTTTTTTTAACTACCACGCCTGGCATAAATCGTTAGAAAACCACAACATGTTGTTAATTAAGTCATCAATATTTTTAAATTGCATTTATCTTCCTTTGTTTTTTCTCTCCTCTTTTTTCTTTTTTTTTTAAAAATATAATAATAGTAAATAAATTCGAACAATGAATTGCACGCTTTGACATGCTCATGTATAAAAACCAACTAAGCGGCTATCTATATACCTAATTTCCATAAACTTTCATAAATACAATTAACGACAAGTGATTTACAAAAAAAAAAAGTTTTTGTTTTTTGACTTTCCAAAAAGAAACGTGAATAAAAATACATATGCATAAGTTAGAGAAATATGAAATGGAATTTGCACATGTATATATGTATATGCATATATGATACATATGTATACATATATATATATATGGGTGTGTGTGTTTATCTAAGCATGAATTTTTACAATTATCTACAACGGTTGGTAAATTATTTTATTTCAATTTAATAAATACGCATAAGAATATTAAATATCAGCAGAAAAGAAATAAAAAAAATTTTTTTTTTTTTTTTACATATTTATGTATATTATGTGCATGTTGTACCACAAAAAAAAAATTTACAATTTACTTTAGTGTATGCATGTAAATTCAATTATTATTTTTTAAGTAAATTTCTTAAAATTGGAAAAAAGAGTTAGCAAAAATTTTTTAATTTCTTTTATTTATTTATGATTTCCATTTCGGTTACTTAAAAAACGAAACGTCTGGATTTACATATAAAAAAATGTAGATGTATATATAATTTTTATTTTATTTTTTTTCTTTTTTCTTTTAATATTCTCTTTAAGGAAACACATTTGGCACATATTTTGACACTTGGTTTTGCTTTTTTTTTTATTTTGAATTTCTTTTTTTTTTTTTTTTTTATTGTTGAAAATAAACATTTTTATTTTTTTAAACTCACATCGGTCTATTTGTCAAACTCGAAGGAAAATTAAAAAAAAAAAAAAAACCAAAAAAAAAATGCATTTACAAATAATCCATGAGAGGCAATTATGAACCTCTCGTTGCCGGTTTAGCAAAAACAAAAAAAAAACTTTATGCCTTATAAATTAGTTGAATATATTGCAGAATACCCTGTTTACTGTTTTAATTATTTTTGTTTTTATTTTGTTTATTTTTAAAATTTAACTGCCCAGAAATCACTTGACAGTCTTACCTGCCGCTAGTTATTATTTTTCCAACGTTTTAGTAAGACGCGCCAGCGATTCTTACACTTTTTGCTTCAAATTTGCCATATTAGCAAATGATTGGTACTGTCTTCGCGTCCAGCAATTTCACTTAACGAATTCGCTCCCGAATTGCGAAAATCTTCATAACCATCACCGCCCGATATGATAAGTATATTACTTGAGCTGGTCTCGGTTTTCGGTTTAGGTGACTTCGAACCACTTGTACTTGATGATTCACTACCACCACCACCACAACCACCACCACTGCCGCCACCGCTACCGCCAATTGACTCTTTAGTGTTTGTGGAATCAGCATTACTACCACTACTGCTGCTGCTATTGGTTTCAACAGATGTAAGGAAACGTACATGGCCTGTATGGCCATGTGGTATGCCCGTAGGCACGATGTTATTGTTTGTAGATTTTTCATAACCTTGAGATGGTATTGTTAATAATACACCAGCACTGGTTCCAATCCATATGAGATCCCTGCACGATAACAATGAGGTGACCCGCAAACAAGCAGCTTTATGTTGACGTATAATTTCATCACAATTGGAAAGCATTTTATTCACAGCCGGTGCTAAATTAACTTCCGTTATTAGTTGATGTCTGAAACAAGAAGAAAGAAAAAAGACGTTAAAAAGACGAAAGAAAACAAGAGCAAAAATAGGAGGTTATATGGAAAATGGTTGAAAAGGTGGACCGATGCCGACAAGTAAGTCGGCTGAGGTTTGCAATTCTAATAGGAAGCACTTCTTAGCTAATTGTTCAACGTACAATCGTATTGAAACACGCACCTGTATGTGTTACCGCGACGGCAAATTTTAGAGGCCGCCTAAAAAACCGCATGGACGAATCTTTTATCAAGATACCGAACGATTGCGCCGCAAAGCTAGTCCTGTCCCACCGAGTCAGAGTGACCATGCCGGCGGGATCGGGTTGGGTCGGGCAAGCTTTTGAGCTCGGGATGGAAACAAGGAATGGGTACATCGACGGTTCAAAATTGGAAAACGCCAAAACCGGGGCTGAGGTTTGTGGCTTATGTCGGAGTGCCTTCAAATCCTTAATTAGCTAGGCAGGCACTACGATGTGCACTTTATATGGGTGCCTGGCCATTCGGGTGTTCAGTGTGCTGACTTTGTAACCAACAGGGAAGCCTCAGAGACCATGTTAAGTCCTGAACCTCCCTGGGGCGTACCAAGAAGCCATATTAAGAGGCTAGTATCGCAGTGGGCACAGAAGCATTCGGATTCTCGCCGGAAGCAATATGCGGGACAATGGCAAACAAAAAAGTTCATAAAATCTTCCGGTATGGCACATAAACTGGACCTAAGAAGAAGCGACCTACGTTTGGCCACGGGCTTCTACACGGATCGTAATTTCATCAGGTACCATCTGAAAAACATGTGTCGAAGGAGACGTCCTATCATGGGGATGTGTGGGAATTGGCGAGTAGTTTACAACGCCTCCAACGAAGGTGGAGGGATTTATAAAAGTCCTAAAACCGGAGGGCTAGCGACATAGCCGAGTACAATGGATCTTCTACGTCTAATAATAATAATAATGTGGTCCCGCAGAACTGTATATATCTTTTTTGTAGTTCCTCGTTGTTGTTGTGCGGTCTTTCCACGAAAGCAAAATTTCGTCATTAAGAACCCGAGATTGTTGAGAGCAACTCGGCAAGCTACTTGAAAACAAGACTGTTCTCGATGGAACGTTTCAATGTTTCAGCCAGAGAGTGATTAAGATGCAAGTTGTACATTGCTCTCTTCCGTCGGTCACGTTGAAAAATTATAGACAGGCTTTGTAATTTTACACGGCACTTAAGCAAAAATATGGACAGACGGACATTACAATATCATAAACCTTACTCATGTGACTCAAAGGCATCTGCGATGACATAAAGATCACCAAAAATCTTTAGCCAATAATTCAACTTACGTGTTGGAATGAAAGCATTTGATATGAGCGGAATTTTGTATTGATATCCAAACGTGATTGCTGGAAACTGTCATATTTGTGATAGGTTTAGAATCCGATGAGATTTGTATTTGATTAACAACCTGTTAAAATAATGTTTGAGAAATTTTTCAAATTTTTTAAATCTTTCAAATCGCTTTTCATTTCACTTACGGTTAATTCATCGACATCCAATATTTTAATGACACCCTGTACCGAGCACCATAGTTTACCGTGAACATTTAATAATTTCGTAACTGGACTTGTTACGGTACCAATTGATAAACAATGCGATGACGTTGTATTCCAAACGACACCATCACGTAAATAGACGCAAATATCTCCATTGGCTAATGAAACAAAGACGCGATTATCCAAATACCTATAAAAAATATAAATAATTTTTTTTTTTTATATATATTTGACGATTGTCTCGAAATCCTTACAAAATGGAATAAACAGCTGAATGAAGCTCAATTTTAATTCGATTCTTTTTAATACGTATATTATCCGTGCTATTATATACATGTATGCAACCATCTTCAGTACCGATCCACATAGTCGATTGATTGCCATCGCCATCCTCCGGATTCGAGTCCTAAAGAAAAAACAACAAAATAAATGAAAATCTATTTGATATCTGAAATTTACTAATGACATCCACACTCACTTGATGCCCATGATATAACGTAGTACTACTGCCTACAATGGCCGTTGATGCGGTTGAAGTAGAACCAGTGGTATAAGCTGAAGGAGCGGGACTTGGTACGCGATCAACTGAATATGAGCCGACAGCATTTCCAATATTCATATGCGTTGAGATGGAGTTGTTGCCAATCGCAGCTGCATTAGCTGCGGCAACAGCAGCATCAGCCTCTTCATCACTAGAACTTAAATTCAATTCCACTTGTACCTCGCCCGTTGCATCGCCCGTCACTTGAGAATTATTTGTTGAGTTACTGCTACCGCCGGATGAAAGGGATTTATTGTGCCGTCTTTTTGCAGGTGTGCCCAACGTTGACGAGGGTGAGTAACTTGGTGATATACTTTTACGATAATCGAGTAATTGTTGCGTATAACTATTTGGAGGCAATGAGCTGCGATGTTGTTGCAATGGATCCTCATTCGATGAAGAATTTTTCAGAAACGTTGAACCGCCACTATAAGCTGGCACGGATGCTACGCACAATATACGGGCATTACAAACGCCATTACAACTGGTGACATTCGGTTCCGGATACAATGACATAATGCACACCTGACCCACATAACCGTCGCTATTGCACACCCATACATCACGTTTCTCGCTAAGAGTAGCAGCAGCGCAGGTGAACTGTAGGCCAGCTCGTGTCTTACGTATAGGTATCGAAGTCAAGAATTCGGGTATGGGATGACGCTCCAAAGTGGCGGCTGAAAATTAATGAAAATTCAATAATTAATTCAATATTAGGCTAACAAAACACTTACCCAACTTTTGTTTGGCATCGTTAAAAGTTTCTTCCCATTGGGTACGTTTTTCAGCCTTACTAAAAACAATTGTTAATTTTTGAGAACCATTTCTGAAAAATTATGAAAATAAAACAAAAATCCTCTCTTCTCATCTCATTAACGAACTTACGGTGAATTTACGCCCAATTCGAGCATATTGAGTTGAGCATCATTAGTTTGTCTCTCCGATAATTGACGTTGCACGTCACGATGCAATTCTCTAATTACGTCTTCTAAATATTGATGAGGGTATTTAAGAGAAGCCGTTATCTCGGCAATTTGTTGCAATTTATTGCAGTCTTCAGCCAAATTTTCAATTTCCGTCATTATACGCTTTAGATTCTCATCTTTTGCTTGAACAACAAATCATAGTTAGATAGGAATTGCGACAAAAACAAGTTGAAGGAGAGAGATCATAGAGAGAGAGAGAGAAATTGATCGTAAATCGTGCGAGAAAAAATCAAACTTACTTTTAACAATTTCCAAACTATCTAAAGAGATTTTGGTAAGAAATTTATATTTATTTGTATCCAAAGTCGATGCCACTGTGCCGGGACATGTGCTTCTAAAATTAGGATAATGCAAAAATTAATTCCACATACCGCATAAGCATTGCGTTTAATTAGAAAAACAAAAAAACACCTACGTATTAGGTTTACGTATAGTGCCGCTACGTTTCTTAATACTCGTCAAGACCAAGAGATCATTGAAAAGGAAAAATCCACGTTCTTTTCTCGCTCCCTGACCCGATGGCATAGCAACCAAATCGAATAAAAGAAATTGACGATCGGGTGCTATTAAATCGGTTATACCCTCAATCACGCCTTCCAATTCTCTAAGCGTAGCCTCTCGCTGCCCATTCTCCAAAATTTCACGCTCTTTGCAATTAATATGCACCAAGATGTCATGAACCAATTTTAAGACATCTTGTAAATGCTTCTGATCGGGATGATCCTGATCGGTGTGTTTGATAAGTCTTTGAAAAAGCATTTCATAGCTGAGTGAGAAAAGAGAACGAGACAAAAAGAAAAAAAAAAAAGGAAAAAATCTGCATTAAAGCAGCCCTCACATAACCTCGTTTATGCTTTTCGATTTACTTTGGGAACTTTTGTACCGGTTTGATGAGTAAATTATCCAGTGTCAGTTTGCCTTTATGCTCTCTAGCGGTCGCCTCAAGAAATTTCGCAAACGATGGCCTCTGATGTTTCGTAGTCCGTATCGCATTCTTAGCTCTATTGCAATTATTTACAAACGATGTATAAACTTCCAAGACTTCCAATTTGGAAAACTAAATGAATCGAAATAAAATTGAATGGGATCTTTAACTTGAACCTGGAACTTGGATCAACTTGGATCGTTACCGTTTCCATAAATGCATCGCCGACTCTTTGTTGAGTATCCCAGTTATCTAAACGATTGCGTAATTCAGCTAGAAATTTCTCATGTATTTCCAAAATATCCGGTACCATAAAAAAAATCTCATCGACTGTACGCACCTCAATCATGCCGGCATGCTCCGGTAATTTCAAAACCTTTAAATATTTACAGATTACGGTCTGTAATGATTCCACATATGATTGTTCATTGCGAAATATCTCTTGTACTATATGTGTCCGAGTATCCTGGAAAACATAAAGAATGCCATCCATCCATCAACGATCCGAAACAATCAATCAATGAAATTGAATATAATTTAAAATTAAACTTAAGATAATAATTTGGATAATTTATTGACTCATTTTCTTTTTTCTTTTGCTTTTATTTGCTTTCATTTTTTCCTTTTTCCCTTTTCCTGCATCGATTATATTTTACTTACACCTTCATAACCACTCGAATTCCATTTATTCATTGCCTCCATTTGTATGCGTCGTTCTGAATCATCTTCCGAATCCGAACACGTTATCGATGTCATTTTCTTTAGACGTTCGCATTTCTCACTTTGACAAACGACACCTTTACTCAATCTATTCGCTACTGTGTTTATGGCCTGTGTGGCTATTACGGTCATTGACTGCGAAACGCTTGAGCTACCACTGCAACTATTTGTTGTTGTTACTAAGGTCGTGGCACACTGTTGTAAATCGTGCAAACTTAAACGTAAATTTTCACGACTGTGTGTCATTGTGTTGTACTTTTGTTTGCTGTTTTTAAAAAGTTTTTGTTTTTTTTTTTTTGTGTTTTTTTTTTGTTTTTTGTACTTTTTAATAAATATTTGTTTTATTTTGTTTTAATTTTTTTTTTTTATTTTTTGTTTTTTTGTTTTGTTTTTTATTGTAAGACTGTTTAATAGTTACTTAACAGCATTGTGTTTGATGAGCTCTATGTAAAAACACATTAGCCAGTTCATATAAAAAGGAAGAAGAAGGACCCAGGAATTTTATAGTTAATTTTTTATTTGCAAAGATTGATCCTTTTCTTAATTCTTATTAAACATTTCTTTGAAATTCGAATTGAGGAGCGAGAGCTCCACGAATTCCGTAGATAGTGTTTGTCTTGCCAAGAGTTTGAGCAAAGGTCGATCTTTTATTTATGAAGGCTCCGCAAACACTTTTTTTGTAGTTCGATTTAAAGAGCGATGGGTGATTGACAAAGCACTACAAAAATAAAGTCGTCTTTTGGGGGGTTTTAAATTCCAAAATTTCTAATTAACGAAAGCCAAAGAATCTAGTGAAGTTCATCTTGGTAGGCACACTGAACACAAATCATTTCAAGTAAATATATACAAGGAAGAATAAAATAGTCGGGCAAGGCCGATGATCCTAGATATCCTACACCAATTTGCTTAACTAATTATACATTATATCTAAGTAAATGTATAACTTTCATGAGAACCTTGATATCAGAGATTCAAACGTCAAAGTGATCTAAACTTAAAAAACTTAATTTACTTATTAAAGCTTTTACTATTGGCCTGTGTTTGGCATCGTAAGCCAAAAATTAGGCACTGTTGGCATAGAAGGGTTGAGTTTCACGGGAGTCCCTGTATATGGTGTGGCCTTAAAAAAAAATAGATCTGCGTGATCTCCTAAGGGTGATTTACTAAGAACAAATTTTTCATTATAAAATATGAAAATTATATCTCTTTGCCCGAAAAAGTCTTATTATTTATTAGAATCCTTATATGGATTGAGATCGAAGGTGGTCCAAATTCATTAAGGTTAATTTTAATGTCAAATCATCAAGAATTATTAAAAAATAAGGCCAAGAGATTTAGTTTCCGTAGAAACGGTTATAATGCAAGCGTTTCAAAAAATTTCCCCAACCCCGTGAAAGTTCTCAGACGAGTCTTTTCCGAATAATTTTCAATAGCGTTCATCCTTGGGCCGTGAGTGTAGCAAATTTCACCAAAATATCTCGAAAATCGCGACCTATAGGATACATGGGCAGACATAAGACGGACGGACGAGCTTAGATCTACTCAAAAAATGATTCTGCATTAATCCGTATAGTAAATGGTAGGTGTATATCAAACAGATACAGATGTATCTCAGACTGATGGAAGAAAGTTAATGCTTGGATCAAAAACTTAAATTAAATTAATATTAAATAAAACTTCAACATTTCTTTTTGACTGAAGGTAAAGTTGCAGGTAAAAATTACACCTTAATCACATAAAAAACGGAAAAGGTCAGTGAAAACATATCACTAAAAGATCCGAAAAAAAACACCTTTAGCTGGTTTAGTATATTTTTTTTTTTGCTTGTTTTCGTATATACGGTCCGACCAATAATGTGTAAATATAGTTTTATTTATTCCGTCCGCGTGTGTGCATGCACACAAAAATAACAAGTTAGAAAGTTATGTTTGGCATTTTCGCATTCCACTCTCGAAGTCCTTTCATTTGATACCCACAACAGTGGTATCATTAAGAAAAAATGTATGGCCTTGTCGACCATATTCATTTCAAAATTAATCAGTTTTTAGGCAGATAATATATCTTCGGTTTAGGAGTGCACAAAATAGTTTTGAACATTCTCTCTTTTTTGCCTTATGAAAAATAAGTACAAAACCCCAAAAAGTGAAAAAATTGCAATTTATTTACTTGTAACTTTGTGTGGGCGTGGCCGATTTTCTTCATTTTTGCACGTAAAGTAAATGTGGAAGATTTCTGCCATTTAACTTTAATAATGCCCGAGATACGAGGAAAAATCCAAAAATTTTTCTTAAAGAAAACTGAGTTGCATTTAGTTTACGCTTCAGTGCGCGTTTCTGCTCTGACCAATTTGGCCCATTTTCAATACCAACTTTCGTGCAGACACTTCCAATGTTTCTGCCAAATTTGAATTCGACATGCTTTTTCAACCATGAGACTGCCAACAGCACACACCACACAGACAGACAGACAGACATAGCTAAATCAACTCAGAACTTCCCCGTTGATCGAGAATGTATATATTTTATAGGGTCTCCGAAGCTTCCTTTTGGGTGTTACATACCTTATGAAAAAAACAAAACGGGTACAACCCTCTCTTAAAGTGGTGGGTATGAAAGGAAATATAAGCAAATCAAATGGCACGCCCGCGAAAATGCTGAATTGCATTTTATTAATAAACTTAGGTTAATAATTTTGTATATAATCACCAAAATCTCAGTAAAGGAAACAATACAATATTAAGACTGCGGGCCGAGCTTGCCTTAGCATTTCGGAAGTGTTCAAAAAAAATATAAATTGAATTCTTTTAACTATAGTGACGATTTTTTGCCGAATTCACTTTTTATTTATTTATTTATTTATTTATTTATTCCACTTATACAGAAACTCAACTAAAACAAACAACAGTCGAGTTCAAATGACTCTTAAAGCAAATCTTTTTTTCTTTCTTTAATTATTATTAAAAACTTAGTATAAGTACAATAAAACAAATAAAAGGAAAAAAGAAAAAAAGCATATACACAATTAGCACAGAGCCACACCCGCAACCGGTACAGAACCTAGTTGCAAATGAACCCCTAAGCCATCGCAAACGTGCATAGGCTTGGCAACCGATAATAGTTAACAACAATTAATTTTCGAATCGTAGTGACTTTTTAGGATTAAGAGCTAGCTTAAGTACGACATTGGCAAATCTCGTGTATTAAGCAATGTTGCTTTAATGGACTTTAAAGTGTCCGATAATGAAAAAGGTGATAGACGTTATTTAGGTTCTTGCAAACAACTCTGAGCGGGTTAAACGGCTCATAATTATATTTACAATGACTAACCTTAACCACGGTAAAGTGCCTAGAGAAGCGGTTAGGAACAATAAAACTTATTTCTCCAAGTAATAACGGCGAGTCAATAGCGCCGTTTATTACTTTGCCATTATAAAGATTGATAGCCTTGGCCGGAATAGCCCAGCGGAATAGATAATATGTGCACACTACCGCTACAGAGGATTCCTCTTTACTCTTCACTCTTCACACGCTTCTTATCAAGTACTTTCTCCTTCCTTCGCGTTTGCCTAAAATTATCGGAGTAAGTTTGTAGTTCAGTACAAAATAATTATAAGCGCGATCATCATCATGTTTCTGCCGTTGAAGTTGTTTTATACAAAATATGTCCTCATATGTGAATAATCAAAGCATTCTAATTTTATTCTAAAGAATAATTGTGTTCATAATTTTGTTGTTAGTTGAAAAATGCCACTGGCTGGTAAGAAAATTGACGAGAAAGCAGTTGTTTTGCTAAATTTGCACCAGTGTTTAAAAAAAACTGCGGTGGACGCATCTCAGCCAGAAGACCAAGAGTCGCCAATTCGACAGAAAATAATTGTAGCATTAGGCCTAAATGTAAGGAGACAGCGTGTGCAACAACTTCTTAAGGATGATACTGGTCTTAGATATGAACACAATATTACCAAACCTCGCTTAACCCAGTGCCATAAAAATTGCCCGTGTTGCATTTGCCAACAAATACAAATTTCGAGGGAAGCATTTGGATATATTCTGCATATCTGTTGAGGAAAAGTTCAGTTTGGACGGACCTGATGGTCACCACAAATATTGGGTGGATGTAGGACTGCATTTGGCGACAAATAGAAATTTCGACGGGAAGAGTTTGGAATTATTATATATTAGTGTTGAGGAAAAGTTTAATTTGGACGGACCTGATGGTCACCACAAATATAGGGGGGGATGTAGGACTTCCTCGGTTAATGTTACAAGTGTAGCTATGACGGTGGGCTGCATTTAGAGCACGAAGATAGTTAAAAATATGCTTTGTACCCAACAAAATGAACGCGGAGACTTGCGATGACTTGTTAGAGAACAATTCACTTTACTTTCCCGAAAGGTTACATGGTTATAATTGAGCTTTCCAACAAGACAACGCTCCCATCTATGTCGTACCATTTACGAGGGATTTTTTTCAATCACGCAAGTTATCGTTACCAGAGCGGCCATCCGTGAATCCGTACGTGAACGGGATTGAGTACCTCTGAGGAATACCTCCCACCAATATATTCTGAAAGTCTAAGTAGTATTCTATCCTTAAGGAATTTAAATTTGAAATATTGTCGGAATGAGAGAAGATTGTTGTGACGACTGTGAGAAACTTGGTGGATTCTATGCCACGCCGACTACAATAACTCATTATAAAAAATTACTAGAAAACAAATATCGCAGAAAAGCATATAGCACCCATCAGGCTAATCAAACTTACCTTACGGAGCGCGAAAAATTGCATTAGAAAAGTAAAAGTCAATTAGTATTCACCCGAACCCGTTCGAAATGTTTCAAAAGTCAACGATTTTCCTAGCCATTCATAGACACCCATCCCCAAGCCATGACAGGCCCGGCCTTCGTACTTTACTGTTTCGTACTATATATTTTCGATTGCCATCCCTGTGTTAGGTTTCCCCTGTACTCTTCGTTTACCATTACATTCATGCCATCGTATCAAACTTAAACTTTTCACTAAAAATTACGGTTTTCCAAAAAAATTTATATCATCATTTATGTGGAATTTTCCGACAGATTAAAATTGCTTATAAGTGGCCTTTTCTTCTTGGAAAACATCATATGTACATATAATGTAATGTAGTTATTGTATTAAATGGCGCTTTGAGTGCTGCATATATCACTTATTGTAGTTTTAAATGCTGGTCTCTAAGGTATTTTCAATTTAATATTTGCTTTTAGAAAAAACAAATAAAAAATTATATTCGGTCGTGACCGAATCTTTTATAACCATCACCGTTGTCCTAAAGAGGGCAAAAAAAAAATAAATAAAAGAACTAATTTTCATACTTTTGCTCTGTTCAAAAGAAAAGTTTTTGTTGTATAGCCGTTTGGACGTTCTAGGCACGCCCTTTGGAAAAGTTCACATCATTTCGAAATTCTTTTGAAAATTTATGGACGATATCTTCACTTTTGCGAACGAGAGAATGTTTACCCCAAATATTACATAGTTGCACCTATAGGCAGATGGACAGACGAGCAGGCTGACATGTTGAGGTGCATTCCAAATTTGGAATTGGCCAAGAATTTTTGTACTCCATGTGGTTTTTGCAGCTTGTTCCTGCGCCTTATTAAAGTATTGAAAAAAAAAATGTAATTTTGATATACTATAATATTAGATAGGCGTGGTCAACTATTTCCATTTTTATGTAGGCACAATAGCATTGCCCAAAGAGTATACGTTAAAATTTTGGTTGATTTATTTGTTATAGTTTATGAGTAATAAGGAAAAAAATAAATTTTTTATTCCTTTCGAAAAACCGAGGTGTTCCTAGTTTACGTGATATCGTGGGCGTGTCTTTCGACCAATTTTGAACGTTAACCTGCGTGCAAGGACTTCCAATGTTTTAGCCAAATTTGAAGTCGTTAGCTTCTTTTTTGCGGTCAGGAGACTGTCTAGAACATATGGACAGATGGACAGATTGATCAATTCAATGGATTGTGTTTATGGGGTCTCTTATGCTCCCTTGCGGGCGTTGCGAACGTTTTGGCAAAATTAATATACCCTTTATACTTCGGTAATGGGTATAATAGAAACAACATAAATAAAAGGTACGCAATTTTTTGTTGAGAGAATTTGTTTTGTGGCTCCCAGAAGGAATATGAAACGCGTATACCGCGTCAGTTCACTTTACTACTGTCTAGGATATTATATATTATATTGTACTGTGTGTGTGTGTGTATAAACGCAACTCTCAAAGCGAACTTAATGCAACGGACGGGACATTTAAAAATGAATTAAAACCATAATTTACTTAGCAATAGACAAAGACATGCGGTGAGATCTACTAAACCACATAATGGCAACAAAATTAAATTTCCTGTTCAGTTTTCCGCTTAATTTATGATACAACTTGTCCATTAAATGTCTATACATACGAACATGCACATACCTGCATATGTACATTCCGCACATTTTATACTTAAAGCCACGCAATGGTAATAAACTTTAAACATTGAAAATTGGATGCTCATTGCATCTATACATACATCTTGAGGGAAAAAATTCAAATATATCGTTGTGAAAATCAAGGTCTCTTACCATTAACATAATAATAATAAGTTTTTCTAAATAACCTGAAGCGATTGATTGGTCAATAGATTATATTCGATCCTTGCATTTGTCAAATTGGACTTGAGTGGAGGTCAATGTGAAGAATAATAATAAGTCTCATTAAAGCGGCACCTTTGAGTTCATAGTTTCCATAACAAAATTGTGCAAACCTCTCGGGGATGTTTTTTTTACGTTCGTGTCAAAATTGATCACCAAAAAGTCTTAAGTTAGAAGATGGATTTATTTATATAATTCTTTTCAGAATAAAATATACCTTAGACTTCTATTCTTTTATAATAAACTGCCAATGTGATTAAAAAATTGTGACACACACACACAATCACATTTCTAACAGTTTATTTCTATTGCTAGGTAAATCCATTCTAAACTTGACTGCCTTAATAACATTTTATATAAGAAACTCAAACGAATCATCTCGCAAACATCGTTCAGTATGTTTAGAAGGCACTTCGCTTTTTGTACCTTCCGCAACTTGAGGTATAGATTATATTAAGTTTGTGAAGACTTAAAACATCTTTTACTGTACAGATTGATTCAGAATCATTTTCTGATGAATGGTAATCGTAAAAAGAAAACAATTAAAGCTTCATATGAAGAGCTACGTATTAATTATGGACAATCGTTCTATGGACAGACGTTTTATTGGTTTTTTTTTTTTACTTATTCAGCTCAAAACAAGTAAAAATACCAGTGGCTGGACAAGGCCTTTAATTAAATACCCTATACCAGCTCGTTTAAGACAGTTAGTTATTCATATAACGATTTTTCAAAATAAGATGTTATAAGGGAGTGGCTGAAAAAGTGATTCGATTCGATCCACTTTCGATAGGGTTCGTTCGTGGGCCAAAAGTAGTCAATATACTGCATTTGACCAAAATGTCTTCAAAATTGTGGTCTGTAGATTAAGCATAAAAATATAAGATGGACAGACGGACTGACTAGCTTAGATCGTTCAGAAAATGTTTCGGAAAGTGGAGGCCTATTTCAAGTCCTTCTAAGCCTTGCATAATATTCGCACAGACGTAATGTACCCTTATGCCACACACAAAATATTAGTCTTTTCCTAAAAATATTTTTTTATTTGTTTTCTACTTCACTCGATCAAAATGAAATTCTAGAGGCGTTCCTGGAAATGTCCTCGAAAGGACAGCATGCAGCTTTAAGACACTTGACAAAATTTCTAACTGCAGACTTATAAAGTTAACATAACATATGTGCAGTAATATTATGGAGAGATTAGCTTTAAAGAGTAGATTTATGCTTTTGACTGTCATCTATAGATCGGTGTAAACGATTTGCGAATTTGAAATTAAAAAAAGTGAAAGATTATTCCATGCCTTCTGACTTGAAAACTATACCTGACGAGTAGGTGGACCGCCAAATGAACAGACTGCTAGAT
>CCAG010018621.1:0-16959 GCA_001077435.1 Glossina morsitans morsitans | reverse complement strand
TTGTTCCGTCAATAAACTGAAACTGAAGGATTCATATATCAAACGTTACAAAATGGGAAAAATATATTGATGTAAACTGTTCAGTGGATTAATTTTGTTTTGTAAGCAACGCTTATCCATATACCTGCTACAATTTACCTTTATAAAGTTATTATTATTAAAAATTTGTTGCTTCCTAAACGAGTAACCACTAAAGGTATGCAAAAGAAACCCCCATTACGTATACAAATAATCTTGACTGCTGCGGCATCTTACATCCATTCAGCTCTGTTTACAATAATCCTCTCTTTATACGTTTAATGAATTCATGTTAGAGGTAACAGAGAACTTTGACGAATTGACTATCTCTTTGCTCAGAGCTATTTGGCGCAATTCACCATGGAAAGTATGAAGTAAAATAATGTTCGTGCATAGTCAACATACTTGGAGAAGAGATTCGATTGTTTCTACAATGTGTACGTGTTTTAAGAAAAAGTCAACTATTCGCGATAGCACTTTTATACTCAATCATTGCGTGCATTGACTGATCAATGTTTACGTTTTCTTTATCGTATTGTTACATCCTACACCGGTTGTGATACAAGCGTATATTAAGTTTGCACGCAGAAGGACTTGTAATAGATTCACCTTTTATTATGGCAATCGATTCGGAAAGTGATTCGATTGAAAGTGAAACGATCTAAGCTTGCCGGTTCGTCTGTCCGTCGGATATTATTTCATGTATTTTTGTAATTAGCCTACAGGTCGCAATTTTGGATATATTGTTTTGGCCTAATGGAAACCCCGAAAATTTCGAGGAATGAAATTAACTGTTTTCCACGTCTTCTAAAGGGTACAAAGCATTTTCTAAGCGAAAAAAAATATATAAGTGGATTTTTTCAAAAAATTTACAGCACTCTTTCCCCTTAAGCTTGTTGAATAGCCTTAATTAGGATGAACATTGTATTGCAATACAACATCTGTGAAAAGATGAAAGCGTTAACATCACTGTACGTTCTTCAGAATATACTCGAAGAAAATTTTTTCCTTGGAATTTCGAAGTTTTGTTGAAGCGCTTCAAAAACACTATCAACGTCAAATGAATCCCTTCTGGCTTGCTACAGCTTAACCTCTTAGCTATTCATATTAGCATAGGTGGCCGTAGCTATACCGGAATGCTTAGTCGCTCAAGGTATGGCACTTACCGATACCGCGTTTCACATATAACTGACAACCCTTGGGTGATTTGTCATATTAAGAAAGAAAAAGAAAATGACTACAACTTCGCAACCTCCCCTTCAAATCAAAGTTACGCTTTTTTCTAGGCTCACTCCTTAAGCAAGTAACCGCATGCCTACAAACATTTATAATTTTCGAAAATAGATTAATTATCTTAGTTGAAAGAGTTTTAATCGTTTTCAAAGTCCTTTGGCGAAAATTTTCTTATGTACTCTCATCAGCTTTGTTAACATTTTATTAGTGAACGGCATCAACTAATTACTCCCTTCTTCTTATTTCTTAGACAATCTTTACATATAATCTTTATAGTCATTTCGATTTACCTATCAGCTGAACGGGAAGAACTGCGCTTTAAACAACACAACCGAATACTTGTGTTGTGAGGAAATTATTTCCCGCTTTTGCTTGCTTAGCTTTTACTTTCGTCATAACGTCATTGTAACTATTATTTCACTATAGTATCGCTTTCACCCTTTGCGTTACAATTTCAATTATAACCGAACTTCGAAGAACGTCAGAGATCATGGAAAACGAAAAAGCCCTAAATCATTTAACTTTTCGCAATGAGAAATGAATTTCTGAATTTATGATATTCGCATTTAGTTGCAATTTCGTTCGCCTGCTATATATATAAATGATAAGCAAAATACAAAATTTGAATAATACGGAGAATTTTTGTCATTTAACATCGTTTAAAATTCACGAAACACAATCAAAATATTAAATTGATACTGTTCTGAAGAGTGGAAATTACAAAATATCTAACTGAAATGATATATTTTTGAGTAATGGGGGTGAGAGTGGGGGTGGGGGTGGGAATGGAACGAGTGTGCACACGAAAAGAGGCAAAATATGTGTTTTTGCTAACGCATCAGTTTCTCTATGAAAATTTAATTGAAAGCAAATGTCAACTTGCACACGTATGTGTCTTAATTTAAAACTATTATATTTGATAATTGATGTCTGACTGAAAATACACAATCACACCAGACAAATGCACAAACATATGCTCTCAAGAATACTCATAAGTATAAACTTTCATAAACTCGTGCATCCATAAGTTATATCAGGCATTATACTAAGAATTCATAAGCATGTAAAGTGAACACCCTCATAATAGGCAATATATATACACAGCATATATATGTATATATATGTATATATAAATGCAAATAAACATTTACACATTTACACATTTACACATTTACACATTGCATTTTATGTATATATCTATGAATGTGATTATATGACTACGGTGTGTTGTTGTCGTTGTTGTTGTCGTTGTTGTTACTGTTGTTACTTTTGTATGCAATACAAGCGTAACGTGTTCAACAGGAAAACGGAAATGCTGTGCTAAGCATTAATATTTAGCATAACAACAAACATAATATACGAACAGATAGAAGCAAATATTTTTATTCGTATTGTTCGTTGTACACCTTTACTCTTATGTACTGTACATATATATATATATATATAATTCTCGAAGGATCTGTAGATGATGGTCTGTCGATCTACACATTCAAACCTATACCATACCATTTGTTAGCTGTCTGTAAATTATATGAATAGTCAAATCTTTTTCTTTCTCCTTCTTTCACTATCTCGCTCACTCGCTTACTAATGTTTATTAAGTTCTTTAGCAAGAAATTGGTCGATATGTGTAGAGAGATATTCATTAAGAGAATTTCTATTATACTTTATGAACAGATTTTGTATGGAAACAGTTAAGGCAACTAACTATACAATTAAATTAATTGAATATATTACGGAAAATACGCAAGAATACGTTCTAAGAAGATATAAAAGAAAATTTCAATTTAACAAAAATTTCAATGCAATTTAATAATAAATTAAAAGATTTTGATTAAATCTCTTAAAAGGTAAACGTAATAATTATAAAGCAAAAACGAAAACGAACAAATGCATTACAATCATAGTTATCCCGATGAATGTCGAGATGACTTGACTACTCCTACCAAATGTATTATTAAAATATGATTGATTAAAATAAAAAGTTCCCTCTTATCCCAAAGGTTTAGAAGGTTTCGAATGATCTCCGTAATGTCAATATATTAAATTTTCTAAAACTGAAAATTTCAATTTTTATATAAACTTGCAAAAGCACTTAAATAAATCAACAATCGTAGTTCATTTGCAAGAAGCTCGAAAGCCATGTTACTACATGTTACTACCTGGCCCTCCCCTTTTGTTTTAACTTGCAATTTTAATTGCAAGTTAATTATTAAAGTAAGTAAATAATAAATAAAAAAATAGAATAGTGCAAGCGTAGATATGTAAGTACGAGTACAAGTATAAATATATAGGTATAGGTGTGGGTACAAGGGCGAACATTGTTGCATGCATTTACTCAATTTTATGCACGGCAACGATTTACATTACATTGGACGCGAGAGCATGCATGTCAAACAGCCGGGCGGACAGACAGATAGTTTTATTGGCATAGAAGCTAAAATCGATCAACCACCCGGATATTAGAAAAGGACCATGACATAGGGTGTTCAACTGTTGGCCTATCCTTCGCTATATTGCTATCATGTTTAAATGAAATGAAAGGTGGATATTTTATTCCGACTTGTTCCACATCTTCTCCCACATAAATTGGAACGCGCTCTATTAGCTTTGCTCACGTGACCTTGTAGCCATTTTTGGACTAAACATTAAAAAAAATTCGAAAAATATTTCCGGCATAGTACGCAGGTTGTTGTATTAATAAGTTTCGCAGCTTATCAGTGACACTTTAATACGAATTTCACTTCTTTCACGATTGCATCGGCTGCTCGGGGTCGCTTCGGCGTTTGTCTGATGAAAATGCTTGAACCGGCGATTATTTAACCAATTAACTATATCGACCTGTTTCGCGATATACACGTCGCTCTCGTCAACCGCAAAGCATATGCAATATCAAATTAGATTGCAATGAAATGACTTGACAAGATGACAAAAATATTTTTTAAAATACGTTATCATGGCAAACACACATTCATAATAGCAAAAATTTTAATATATTAGGAAATCCGACAAAAACGGATGGGCATATCGTGACATATATACAATCGCCGTATACAGTTAACTGGTTAAAGTTATCGAAACGAATAAATCGAACAAAATTTGATTGTTGCACATAAGTAAGATAACATAAATCGAGAGAGCGCAGGATATGTATAAAGTAATTTCCTCAATCTCCTATCAATATAAAGCATAAATATAATGCATTCTCCTAAAAAGGCAAAGAGAATGCATTAACAATGGAAGTGCACTTGACGTATCTAAATGAATGATTATTTGTGATTTGGCAAACAATAGTCGGTGTTATAACATTCCAAGGAATAATATATGTGCAGCACAGGGAATATCTTGCTAACTCAATTAAAAACCAATCACTTTTTCATTTTTCTATTTAAGAGAGTGTAACTGACTGACTGACTATCTATCTGTGTACGATAGAGAAAAGAATGATGGTCTGGTGTTGTTTACGTGTATATGAAAAGTACCTGACCGAAATATATCTCAGTAATGTTAAGAATATAACTTCTCCTAAAATTTACTTATAGATGAATGATGAAAATTGAGGCAAATGTCCTTACAAGCTCTGTAAACAGAAAAAACGTGTGAACAGAGCAATTTATTCAATTTCCGAAAAAAAAATCGATGCTTAGGAACAGTGGCTGGTTTCGTCAACGCATCTGCTATTTGTCGCCCAGTTTCCACAAGATAGAAGCCGATAGCTCTTTTGTACTTATGATCTGGTAATGGCCCTTTAAGGAGGTAATTGCTGTTGCAAGTGGTGCCCTTTTTACTTCCGAACTCAGCTTTAAATGAGCGCTAATCTAAATTTTTTATTTGGTTATGGCGGATAGAGTCACGAACTGGTCGGACATCAGCTATTGTTCATTACACTTTGCTGCATTGACATATAACGCGAGATTATAACCTAACTATGTAACCAATGAACGACTTTCGCCCGTCAAACTCGTTGATCCAGTTCGCATCTGAATAATCATTGAAATTCTTCTTCTCTGTTTTTTTTTTTTTGCATATAATTTTTCCAATTTGCATGACTAATGACCAATTTGCATCCGGTCTGGGACACTTTTCAAGACGTACATAACGCTTTTTCATAATTATGAAATATTCATCACCGATGGGCTAAGAGGTGTTGGAGCTGATTTATCATCGTGCCCCCTCCTCTTCCTCGCCACATACTATAGAAACTTTATGAAAACGTTGAAAACATCCACAAGGAACTTTCAGGGACCCTACAAAGTAATATATATATATTCTTGACCAGCATAAAAGTCGGAGTCCATCTAGGCATGCCCGTCTGCTCATCTGCGTAAAGTCTATGGTCAACATTCTCCAGTTCAAGAAAATGAAGATGTTGGCAGAAACGTAGGAAATTTTTTGCACCCTGGTTTATATGGTGAGTCGATCTCATTTCTCTTCAAACCCACATTCTGACATAGCACGACAAGCTCTTGTGTCTGAAAGCAAGCTTGATTGTGTCAAACTACACAAAAGCGTTCATATTTGCAAAACTGTATTAGAAGTTTTACACACGTGTTGCGCAAACTCTTCCGCCAACTGATAAACGCAATTTCACAAACCATCTGCTCGATTTTTAAGTCGCATAATGCTATGCTGTGTACTTTGTCACTAATGAATACCTTGCTCACCCTACATTCTCTTAAGCTGTTATTACTTAATTTATCACTTTCTACCCAAATACTATTTTGTCGTCAAGAGCTTCAATCCGTTTTGGCTTGTCAGCTCGCCTAATTTTCAGCTCTGGAATCGCTCCTCCATTTTTGTAAGTCACTCACTTCTACGTAATTGACTAATATATCAATAATCGATATATATACCAATATCAGTAATGGTGCCGTTAATGACGACCGCTTACCCCATTTTGTGTTGTCAACTTATATAAAAGAATGGAATACTAAAGAATAGTTTTTGATTTTATCAAACGATTCTTTCTTGTACTCTGTAACTGGCATCCAAACCTTTCCATTGGCTTATTACAATGACCTGTTTGCTCGAAAGTCAACTTTAAAGAAAACTACACACATCTGCTAATCAACAGGTTTTTTAATGGTGCAAACGATACAGTTTTGTCTCTGCATACTTGCGTCTTCTTGTGTGACATAGACACTTATTTCTGAAGTAAAATGGAAAATATGCGCCAAGTTCGCAGAAAACTATAGCAAACACAGAAGAACAATTTTTGTTCAATAGCAGTCAATAGATGGCGTAACTGCTTATGCCACTGTGTGGCAACAAACCGATTCGATCATATGCATAGTGATGTCATTATATTTGCTAAACACACAGCTTTCAAGTGCTCCTGGACAAGGGTTGATCGTTTTAGTGGTTGATCGGAAGTCGTGTCGTGGAAAGATACATTAGCAGATACGACAGCAAACTATTCAACCAGTCTCTGAGCCTGTCTGCCCAAAATCTGCTTCCACTCTCTTCCATTCAGCACTATTTACATCACTTTCCAAAGTAATTGGAGCAGAACAGAGTATACAAGCAACACGTTGCCATCCATGCGATGAGAGCATCGAATGTGCTACTACGTCCATGCTGCCGGATGAATTTTTCTCAACAGAAAACGAAACGTGTAACTCCAAAGAATGCATAAAAATGTTCCGCCTCCATATGCGTTAAATCTTTCCACAACCTCAGATACGTCAAGCTAAGGGAGTTATTTTCGCTCACAAAGACCTTCAAAGGTATTTATGAAAATATATTTCCATGCGAGTAGACGATGTATAGAAGTCATTAAAATGATCACACAGTGGACCACGTGAAATTTCAAAACGAATATCCAATCTTCTACTTGCAGTAAAGATAAGCCGGTATGTTGCACAACATTAGTGCGTAAAGATTGAAACAAACATTCATGAATCGCTATCACAAGCCCGTAAGCACTCTAAAAAAAACAAAACCGTGACGTTTGCAGAGAACAATGCTTCGTAACAGCAGCTCTAAAGCGGGTTAGCTGTGGCGCCACTTAACTTCGCCGGTTACTAGCAAACACAGTTAAGCTTGCTTGCGTTTCGAGTGGTGATTGTTCAATCTTTGCAGTTCTTTACGGGCAATGTTTCGTAGCAATGAACAAATCATACGATTTTCATGCAAATACCCAAAGAAGTAAAAAAAAAAAAAACACGAACAAGGAAAAGATTTTTATGGAGAGTTTTCCGGTGAAAAATATTCGCTTCATTGTATTGAGTGATGCATATTTTGATTGAAGTAACTACGTGAGTTTGACTAAAACTAAACAAATACACGCAACTCTTTTCTTACATGGTCTTTTTTTACACGATTTTGAAATAACACGATTCACCAGTAAGAACACCCTTTTTTTACACGAATTTGTTGTTCCAGCACGAATTGCAAAAAAAAAAATGTTTAACCTTTCATTTGTATCCAGCCCGACAGTTGCGCTAGACAAATATCTACTGATGATAACATTTTTGATCCAATCAGTAATAAACGTGCACGCCTTTTATCAATTAGCGATAAATACGTGCGAAATTGACTTTTATTCCCAATTTTATATTACATTTTTATATGTTCATGTACTTATCGACTGAGTTTTCACTGTTTTTTTAATACGTAATATGGATTTTATTATTACTTTTTTTATACGGAAAGTATATAAAGTTTTTTCATCTTGCACGGATTTTAAAAGTTTTGGAACATCTGCAACAACACGGAGGTGAAAAAATGGACTCACCCAGCACCTGCTGTTTACGTTGAAACTATCCTTTTGCTTGGTTTAGCCCCGCACTCTTTCTTGTAAATTCATTTCTCTTAAGTCTCTATTTCACTAATCATTCACAAACGTCATTTAATTTTACGTAAATTTATTGATGGTTAATAGATTGGCTGTCTATTGCGAAGTCATTTTGTCATAATCGTTGCAACACAAGGAAGGAAACTTCGAAGATCCTCCAAAGTGGATATATTCTTATAGCAACACTACAATGTATCGAACTGCCACGCATTTGGCTGCCAAGCCCTTACGATGTCCCCAGATAGGCTTTAAAAATTCCTTAATGTATGCATATTCTTGATCAGCGTCAAATTGAAAATGTATTTAATGGTGTTCGTGTACTCGTCTGTCCATCTGTTCATTTACCTATTGGTGTTTCTGGCCAAAATCGATTACAGGGCACGCCTTCATTGCAAAATAAACTGAAGAAGGGCTCTTCTCTCTTTTCCGTTCTTCACACAATGCAAATATATACGTATATTCTACAAGAATAGTAATAATCAGCCACGCCCATCCAATGTATACAGTATCGCGAAAACTTAGTTTTTCCCTTGTTTTATTTTTTTGGGATAACAATGGTGGGTATAGAAAGTCGCTTACAGGCCAATATACTTTTCTTACTTGCTAGTTCTCAAAGCATATGTTAATTGCTTACATTTACATCAATTTCTTTTCAATCAATTTTTGCTTTACAATTAATATGAGGTGATAGGGTTTTATATCATTTGGAACTTTCTTACCGTAAAGACGCAGTCAAGCTTTTTCTGAGTCTACGCTATAAGCTTTGTCATATATAAAGCATTATATATTTTTAGGATTGATTTTTCAATGGTTTGGCGAGTGATTTGGGACACAAGCCAGTATACATTTTGGACACAAACCAGGTACACAAGTCATTACGCTGCCGGTAACAATACATAATATATTCTACTGCCTATTTAAAAAATCACTATCAACGTTATGAGGGGTTGGCAACAATGTCGCAATCACGCTATTTTATCCAACAACCAGTTATTCATTTGTGCATACAGAGAGAACTAAATGACAAAAGCCCTTAAAAAATTTCTAATAAATAAAAGCAGTGAGGACCTAATAACAAAAGGAGCTAAGAAATCTTTTAATATAAAAGTTAGTAGAATGTCACAGACTTTTGTCGGTTGTTGTTATCATCAATAATAGTGAAGCAACTAATTAACGGAAATTTGACTGCTTGGTGTTTCATTTTCATTATTTCCATAGCCGCAGATTCTGTTAAAGATTTCTTGATATGACATAATAGGATATCAAAGATAAGACAGACAGACAAGGTTAGTTAGATTGAGAACATGATTCTGAATCGATCGGCATAATAAAAGGTGGTTGTATCCCAAGTTCCTCTGGGTCCGCACAAGCTTAATACACCTCGTAACACTAGTGGCGTACGGTCGTGACATCCAGAATCACTTGAAATAGATTCACCTTTTCCCACGCTGATCGATTCAGAATCATTTTCTAAATCACTTCAAAATCATTTTCGGAACTAACACTTCGGAACTATTACACTAACTTGTCCATCCGTCCGTCGGTCTATCCGTTTGATATCGGCGCATGTATCGTTATGTTCAACCTACAGGTCGCAATTTTCGAGATATCTTGATCAAATTTGGTACACTGACGTATTGTGACCCAAGTACAACTGCTATTGGAAATGATTCGTATTCCATTACTTTTTTGGCATTCTAAATTGACGCGAAAACTTTGGATAGGATGGAGTAATTTTTTTAACTCGTTGCCATGTAAACGTTCCTACGGAAACAGAATCTTCCTATGATAAAAAGGCCTAATTTTCAATACTTTTAATGAATATAACTTGCAATGAGGGTTAACCTTACCGAACCTAGATCGCGTAGGTCTATTCTTTGGATATCAATTCATATAAGGGCTCCAACGAAGAAGAGGGTTTTATATAATTTATAAAGAGTCTAATTATTCATATTTTGTGATTAAAATTTTTTCGCGATTAATCAACCATAGGGAATTTGGATCACATAGATCTATCTTTTAGACTGGACCCAATATGGAACTTTTCATGGCACATGAGGGCTTTTATGAAAGTTAAGCATTTACATGAAAATAAAAATATTTTTTTTGGCATATTATTAACCAAGCGAAGTGGTGTAGCGTATCTAATCACCGGACTGACAGCATTTTTACTTGTTGAAGTTAGAAATTAGTGTTTACCTGGGAACATACATTGTACACTGTACCAATGAAGTGCTAAAACTCAGTTTTAAAATATCTTTTCACATTCAATTTATTTGTTGCAAGGAAACTTCAATGGTTACATCATTATGAAAGGTGACGATTGAGCAACAACTCTTATCGTTACCTATTATATTATATTGTAAGCGATTCTAAGCCATCAACACATTTGGAGTTTTTTGTCGCGAAAAAATTGTGCAAGAAGGAGAGCATAAGCAGATATATAAACAAACTTATATAAAATATGCAAACGAATTTTATTATAATATAAAAATATTTATGTATGCATTTGTGTATGTATATCTTAAGACAAACGATGCCGATTAACACATTAGAAATTGACGGCATCATAAAAGACGATATAACGCTTTGAAGACGCTGCTTAACACATTGTCTCAAGTGCGGTTTACACCAGAGAAGAGAAGAAAATGTGAACGAATTAATGACACGTGCGCGCGCATTTTATTATTGTTAGGCTTTCCCATTTCCAATTGTCGCTACTGTATATGCAAAGCATTCGAATATGAGATATCATTCGGGGGAGGGAAGTGTTCTAAAGAGATAAAAGAGATTTGTCCATCAATTAGGTCACAACTACACGGCCTAGTCTTACTTACATACCGTACAGCACACTATCGCGACTCGTCGTTTTTTTAAGTGTAGTGTCCGCCCCTGGAACAACCTACCAGCAATGGTCTTCCCTACCGTCGTAATTCCACAAAAACTCATCCCTTTTCATATCCCTACCTTTCCATAACCCGTTCAGATCACCAACGTGCCCGCACGTATAGGACACATCCCCTAAATGGCTGGTCATAAAAGAAAAGATGTTTTCCATTTGCAACCAACCGGTAAATATAACCTTTGTTTTCAATAACATTGTAACTAAATCTTAATAAAAACTAATAGCGACAATTTTAAACAATAGATGTCCAATGAACTCCTAGATAAATGGTCATCGTAAGAAAATATGAGAACTAGGATCTGCAAGCATAATTTTTGCATGTAGGTATCAAAAATTATGTCTGTTTATTGATAATTAGTTTTAAAGTTAGTGAAATAAATTTTATTCAAATATATTTTTCTTCCCTCTTGTATTCCTTAAAAAAAAAAAAAAAAAAAAAACACATCATATAAAGCCGTTCAGCTACCAAAGCTGAATTAGAAAATGTAAAAAAGAAATTTATTTAATACATCGATTGAATTAAACAGAAGGAAAGGTGGGGAAGAGAAGAGTAAAGAACAAAAAAATTAAAAATTTTAAATAATTTTAAGATAAAAAATCCTTACGCAATTAAAAGCTTAAAAAACAGAGAAGAAATATTCATTTCAAGTAATTTTTAATGTCCATCATTAGTAACAGCCTCCTGGTGCGCGAAAAATCCACTTGCAAGAACACTGTGACCGATAATTCGCAGTGACAGATAGATATACCTACCCGCCGAGAATTCAAAATTCAATTCGCGCCACTCTACCATACTAAAATACACGTTATCTTACCTTATTATACACCTTCAACTCCATCGTTCGCGCTGGATATTTCCCATCATTGCATTTTCCCATCGATGCAAACAAGTAGTAATTCTAAAAACTCGAGTTTGGTGATTAAACCGCCGGGGCAGATAAATGGATGGATGGATGGATAAGCGTTATGTGAAAAAAATTTCTTGCATTGCTTTTGTCGATATACTGGTCGGTTTCTTTTTTCAAACAGCGATCGGTTCAAATTGATCAACAACTGTTAGTAGTGTTCAGTATAAAGCGTTTCGTCAGACTGTAACAACTAATAAAACAATTTGCTAATCTGATCCCGCTAATATCGTCTTCCTGCTAAAGGAATTCAGTCTTGCACCAGGAATTCTCAAAGCTGATCCACTTTTCTTTTTCAGTTAGAATGCGATGCAAAAAAAGAGTTTCTTTTGTATCATGCTGTCGGCCGATTCTTTTTATTTGGCACAAAACTCGGCATTTTCGTCATGTGTTGGTATTATAATCGGTTATTGTTATCAATTGTCCAAGCAACTTTATGTAACTATCTCCCTGCACATGGTGCGAATTCCGCTTTCATATTTACACAAATGTCAACTACGTCCAAAATATGCAAACGCCGTATGGTAGACATTGATCAATGATAAACGTACATCAAAAAGTCATCTAAAGGTATGATCGAAAATGGTCCGGACATGTCTGACGACATACCAACAATTAAGAAAAAGCAAATAAGAAACTAATGTTCAGTGGGGGTCAAACCTCCCATGCCGATCTACTCTCCAAGTTCCTTTATTTGATACCCACATCGCTGCTATTATTAAGAAAAATTAATCCACCAGGTTTCCGGAGGGTTCATCATATTCATTTTAGAATTAACTCATTTTTAGGCAGATAATATATTTGCATGAAGAGGAATGGACAAAATAATTTTAAACATTCTGTCCCGTTTGCGTTGTGATCGATAAGCATAAGACCTCAAAAAAGTGAAAGAAAGATAATTTAATCGCTTTTAACTTTGTGTGGGCATGGTCGCTTTTTTCCACTTTTTCAGCTAAAGGCTAGAGTGCTTCGTAAAGTAAATGTGGAAAATGTTAGCCTTCTACAACTTCTGAATAACGAGCAAAAATCAATAAATTTTTGGAGCTGCGGTCAGTTTATGCTCTGCTGCGGGCTTCTACTCTGACCAATTTGCCTCATTGTCAATACCAATCTGCATGCAAAGACTTCCAATATATCTACTAAATTTGAAGTCGATCTATTCATATTCGCGACCACGAGAGCGCCAACAACAAACACCACACAGGCGCACAGATGGACAGGCAGATGGTAAATCAATTCAGAATTTCACGCTGATCAAGAATATATCTTCTCTATAGGGTGCCTGAAGCTTCCTTCTGGGTGTTGCAAGCATTATAGCAAACGAAAAAACAAGCTGAGTATGCACCCATCTCTCAGTGGTGGGTATAAAAATTGATTTTTCATTTCTAATATACTAGATTGTCATCCGAGATGTGTTTTCCTAGATGGCTTTGCTTCATTTGCGTTTTTATGGCGCTTGTTTTATTTGAAAGTGCAGATGATTAGTAACGTTTCCCCTTTGATTTCGTGACGTGTACGTTGAAAAGAATAACTAACACAAAAAAGAAAAAGAAAAACACTGATACACTATAGAGTGGTGCATATTGTAAGCTAAAAAAGAAGTAACTAGTGCAAGTCATTTACTTCGACGACCTTTACCACATAATGATCAAACTATTTGTGTATGCGTTTATTTGCCGGTGTGTGCGTATGTGTTTGTATGCCAAAACCGAATGGCCAAAGAAGTGTTTTTTATAACATTTGCATACAAATATTTAAGTTCGTATGTATGCGTCTGCGGCTGCTAAGGGCAATCAATCAAAACGTATGCTTTGCATACCAAAGTAAACTGTACGTTGATTGTTTTTAGTGCTATTGCCAAACTAACCACTGCTTCCCATGTCTGGAAACTAACAAACATATTAAAATGATTTTACTGTGCAGTTAAAGAAGTACTCATACGAATGCCATAAAAATAATTTATATGCTTTTTTTTTTTCTTTTTACACAAAATTTTTGTTAAAATCTAGATCGAGGTTGAAGCAAATATTTTTCTATAACTTAAAGAAGAAAAACAAGAAATTTGAGAAACAAAAAAAAAAAAAACGAAAAAACGAAACCAATTTTATTAACATAGAGAAGATGTACATATAGAATGATTTTTGTTATAACGCCTTCCTTATCACTGGAGCACTTATCTGGCCAAATATAGTATGCAAGCGATTTGTAGGTGAGTCGCTAGTTAACGTCGGTTGTTGAACTCCTATTAATGACCGCTTGTCATTAGCTCGACCACAAACGCTTTCACTCGCTTAAAGGTATGTATATACGTGTGTATATACATTTCTCTGCCAAAAAAAAAAAAAATAAAAAAAGAAAAGGAGAAAAAAAATATTTAATCTCCACATAACACATAACATAAATATTTCACATACAGAAACAATTTATATTTTTATAGCTTTGTCTATTCGCAAGCTGAGAGTAGTAAAAGTCGGAAGCAAACACCACGCACTATGATTGATTATATTAACGGAGTAAAGCTTAAGATGAAGTATGCAAAACTTATTCCTTAAGTGAGTGAGACGAAGCCGAAGCCGAAGCCGAAGTCGAAGCTGTAGTACTTTTCGAAATTTCAATTTTGAAATAATTCCTAAACACTTATCATCAATTTATTAATATTGTCTTAGGCAAAGTTTTCTGTCGATTACACCACTATTACATATGTGTTAGACGTTACTGGGCAATTTTCGTGACTTTCAACACTTCTAATTTTGTCTTATGATTATTCAATTTGTCAACGGCTTTACTTTGATAGTAAACTGGTAGTTGAGGTGGTGGTAGCTGGTAAACGATTATCCGGCCATTCATCATTTTTAATTATTATGTAATATCATTGTTTGCATATATGTCAGTAGTATGTGCGCTTAACAGGTACTATATACGTACACTCTTGTGTAAGCAAATTGTCTCTCTATGGAGATTTCATATTTACATACAATATTCATAGAAGGGGATAAATTGGCAAAAAAAAAAATATATATATATATATAATTTTTTGCCTTTTTCCACAATTGCATATTCACTCGTAAACAATTAAAATGTGAAGACATATTTGAATATCATAACATAAATAAATTATGAACATTTTCAGTATTTCTTTTAAAAAACATTGTCCCAATAGCCTAAATGGATTTTTTTTTTTTTAATAATAAGATATTAGATTAAATGGTTATTATATCATAGAAAAAACGAACATCCATTGCGTTTTAATGGTTGTAATGAGTACGCTGAGTTTACAAATTCATTATCCATTCAATTAAGCCGAGTACATGTCTCCATCCGCCTCACATATCTATGCATCGTGCCGCCAATCGCACAAACTAAGGAAAACTGCGGTAAACATCTAATGAAATTGAGAGAAACAGAGAGAGAGAGAGAGAGAGAGAGAGAGAAAGAGAAAAGTTCACATTCTGGTAGTAATAATTCGAAATATTTCTCTTCTTCGGCAACATTCAGTCCTTTCAATCTAAATACATTTCCTTCAATAATTTCTCATTTACTTACCCTCTCTCTCTGCAATCATTGCGATTGATAGAAAAATCGCATGATATATGAAAATGTTCTATTGTTTTGTTGTAACAGATAACAGATTGCCTGCGAGCTCGAGACTTAGGAGATATGTAGACTGTTCCAAAAATGTTCGCTTGGTGATTACATTGTTTGAATGGGAAATGATTTTATTTTTCTCCTTTCGTATGAAGGATGAAAGTTGGAAGAATGGCACGAAAAATTTTATTTACGTTATGGTTGATCGCCAACCATTTCTTCTCTTATCGTTCGTACCATGTCTTGAATATCGTCATCAGAAGGGAATAGATGTTCGATGGTAAGCGATCGATTCTTAATAAGAAAAAGCAATGCGCCTGTTGACAACAGCAAGGAGGGTAGAGCCGCTAAAATCTTCTGGCTGATGTTATGATGATCTCTGGCATACAACTCTCGTTTCTCCCGATTTCAACAGCGTTTCTTGGCAGCATTCCTTAGGGGTGGTTTCATATTTGGTTGACGTGATCCACAATAGCCCACCATAATATTCGAAATGGATCTAAGACCGCTATGTACATTTAATTTTATCATCAAAGTTAATGGTTTACTTCGTTCCTCTTCGGATATCGTGAAGCATTCCTTGTTCAACACACACCACAACTCACTAGGACTTACAAAACACTTCGCATTAACCGTTGCGTACAGTCCAGCAATCCAACAGCAATTATAGCAGTACTTTTTCTTACATAATAGCGAAAATACATTCAGAAGTCATCAAAAAATTTTTGAAAAGGACAACTCAGGGGCCATTGTTATTGTTTCCGTATTCAAGCTCCGCGCAGTCATGTGATTTTTACACGTGACGTTTTCATTCCAAAGCCTAAGTCTACGCTAGGAACCAACAGGTCTTGACAACAGGTTCGGAGGCGATCATTCGTCAGGCTTTCGGAAACATAATGCAACTAATCTTACACAGAATGATTAACACTTGGAGTAATTGTGTATTCGAAGCCACGATGGACATTTAAACGATATGTAATTCCCAACATAACTTAAAAATAAAGCGTAATTTACTTTGATACCTCGAGTTGTATTTCTTTTAATTTTTAAATTTTAAAAATTGTTACTCTTAAGGGAGAATGCTTTCTATGTGTGATTGAAGTTGGTTTTGTTTTTTTTTTTGAAATTTAAAAAAAAAAAAAAGAAGAGAAGCAGCAACATAGAGATCGCCTCTATCCTATGCCTAAATATTTTCGAAAAGTAATCCCACTGACCATGAGTATTAGAGATGCGAATTTAGTCGCTGAATAAAATTTGCTTATCATCTTGAGTTCTTTAATATTAGCCATTGTTTTGTCCGTCATTGGAAGAATGTTAACAAACCATGTACAAAGTTTTATGCGAAAACTTAAGAAAAAAATTATTTGAAAATTTATGATGCCATTCCCATCAAGGTAAACTGGTATAAAAATAAATGAAAAAATAAACATAAATATTCCATAATTGCAATAACAACAAAAAAAAAAAAAAATACAAGAAAAAAGTAAAAAATATTTAAAACTATTCTAAAATTTTTC
>CCAG010018619.1:0-19827 GCA_001077435.1 Glossina morsitans morsitans | reverse complement strand
TTAGTTTTTTTATTTTTTTTTTTTTTTTTTTTTTTTTTTTTTTTTTTTTTTTTTTTTTTAATTTTCACTACTTTAACTGTCTGCGGTTTCAAGCGCAAGTGAGTAAGTAAAGTGACTTTCGAAGAAGAAAAAAATAAGCCCGTATAATAAACGCTTATCCGATCATTTCTTTTTCGTTTAGTTTTAATTTTAAAGCTAAATGAACTTTCATCGAATGCTATGGAAAAATAGAAATTCTTTAAAATTCATAAATACTTCTTTATCATTCTCATCGTTCAGATGTGATTCCCATGGACCCTGACAATTGTATGTCTTGCGTCAATACATAAAAACCCATAGAAACAAATCAAGAAAAGTCAGAAAAGTTTAAACTCTTTAGGTCACACGACTCTTCTTCAGATATAAAACAAAATTTTACCTTTTTATTAATTGTAGTCATGTCAGCTGATCGTTCAGAATCATTGTTTACATTATACTCATCCCATTTCATTTAACTCTCAAAACCCTGTCTGTCATAGATCGGAAAATAAAAAAATAAATAAATAAATAAATATTTTGAACCTTTTATTATTTTGCTTAATTTTTTCTACCAAGAAGATTACGAACGAAATATTTATCAATCCGGTTGTAAACCACAATTATCCTTTCTATGAACGCACCTATCATTCGTTGTGTCTGCTTAGTTAGGTTAGTCTATGACGACCCGATAAGAAGAAAGTAAAGAAAAAAGAAAACTCATACTTAACACAATTGATGGTCATAAACCAAGTCAAGACACAGGCGCAATGATCCACTGCCTCACAAAGAGGCGTGGCTTGCAATCAATAGCGGATATATTTATCTAATATTGTAATAGAAAGTTAGTGCTTGCAATAATCCTCTGTTCAGCCTCTTCATTCACCTTCTGTTAATTCCACTCAACAACTCAGTAGTCAGTTTGTAACTCTTGCAATTAATTATATATTATATTTATATGTTCGCTAACCAAGTCAGAGTCTTATACGATCCAAGAAATGTCAAAGTGTTTTACAAGATTTCTGATGCATACATAGCCTGGGGGTACAATAGTGTTGTCATTTCGCCTGTAACACCCAATAGCACGCATCAGAAGCCTTACAAAATGGATCAGAATTAGTTTCATACTTCCACGCTCGTCTGCCCCTCTGTCCGCTCGGTTACTCCGCTGTTGATACTTGTAAGCCATTCAGATGTTAATCTTTTCTTCATTTGCTCTCGAGCTCGTCCTTTAGATGGTTTCGATCTTTTTGCGATTCTTCTTATGTATGGAAAGATCAAATAAGTATTTTTTTTTTTTTTTTTAGTTTCAAATAAAAACAAAACGATAACGATAACGATAACAATTCTGCAGGGAATACGAATTTTTAGGCACTTCTCCCCCTATAAATCTAAGAGAATAAAATCATTATGGTAAGCGAGCAATTGAAAAACAATGAAATCTTTGACAAGTAGACTAAGCTTGCTATACTTGGACAACGGTTATATATGAGTATGCTCCAATGCAAGGGCATTTAGGAAACTTGTGCATTTACATAATGAATATCTACGATTATTGATGTATTATTAACTAAGCGAAGCGGTGTTGGGTTTCTAATGGTAGACCATGAGTGTAATGAATATGTGAAGTTTGATTCGCTGGTCCAAATTCAGTAAGTTTGACTCCTTTGTCAATTTACTATTACGATCCAATTTTCACTATGAAATATTGAAAATTTGACATTTTTTATCACAAAAAGCTTCAGCGCCCGTAAGAACGGTTTTATGAGAGAGGTTTCAAAAAATTGACCCAGTCGTTCCAAAAGTTTTCACATCAACTTAGAATGCCGAAATACTACCACTTAGCCACTTTTGCCGAGAGATTTTTAAAATTGTAATTTTTCGGACTTTTCCAAATAGGGCACTGTATGGGGAGTGGTCGGTCGAATAAGTGAAACGATCCGAACCACTATCAATAGTGTTCGTCTTTGGGGCAAGTTTTATTAAAATATTTCAAAAATTGCGACCTGCAACTTGAACACAAAAATACTTGCGCAGACATTAGACGGACAGACACGCTTAGATCGCTTTAAAAAAAATATTCTGAATCGATCGGTATAGTAAAAGGTGAGTGTGGTAGTTAAGCCCTTCTGGGTGTCACATACGTCCGCACCACAACTGTTGTAGGATATAATTAAGTACAGAGATGTTTATCTTATTAACCCAACAGCGTACACACATTTAGATAAAATACATGTTGAAAGATAAAATGCTCGCATATTGTAAATGGGAATTTACTCACCCCCTTGCAATAATGATAAGAGCGACATTTGAAATTTTGTTTGTTGTTAAAGCATATGTTAACCATTACGTAAAGCATGCTTAATGAAACCGCATGCATATATTTATCACAGCACGATATCATCTTGCAATTAAAACTGTCAAAAACAGCAAAAAGTAAACGTACAAGAGCAAATATTAAGTCACATTAGATATGATGAGAATCTATAACGTGTGAATTTGTTTGCTTTTTACCTGTGCGCACAAACTAACATACATATGCATACGTATAATAAATAATAACAATAAATTGCAACGTTTAAGTCGCGTATAAGACAATGCTTGAGATTGTCGACGTGTAGCGAGGTTCGTACAAACTATACAAAAAATAAATATCTATAAAATGACACAAATAACCGTAGGTGCCAAGGAGTGTAGCACACAATTAGGTGCCACACCACAATACATGCAAAAACGTATTGGTATTCTTTTAAGAACGGTAAACGAGTTGCAACATAAACGATACGCCGTTTATATGCTAATTTTCATTTTAAATGACTTAGTATTTAAAAATTCTCTTTTACACTAAACTTAAACAATTTAATTATTTTTTTTTGGTTACTTCTTTTTCTTTGACGAAAAATTTGAAATGTGTAATAAAAATTTGTATTTTTTGGTTCATAAATACAACAAAACTTCAGGTGTGGTCTAAAGCGTTTATTACACATACTTATGCATGTAAATTTACAATAATTAGCAAACAATTTTTTCTATAGAGAACTTAAAAAAAAGTATATATATATTTTTTTTTATTTAGTAACAACCCCGAAATTTATATGCCGGTGTTGTTAAAGTGTTTGCAATTAAGAATAACAAAACATTTTGTAATTATTTGTAGGGGATCGAGACAAACTAATTTTCTCATTTCCTATGTAACGATGGATGCTAAAATCTCAAAACTATACAAAGTAGTATTTTTTTTTTTTTTTTTTCTATCAATGTGACCACTCACTGAAGGGGATGGACATCTTCTATACGTCCAGTCACCATAATGATCAAGAACAGTTACCGATAGAGAGGGATTGAAAAACGTAATAGTGTTTACGAACGGCCGACTTGAAAGAAAGACCACTGCATTTAGATTGTTTCAAAGGTGAACAGTGTCATCCGGCATGCTGGCAATGACAAAAAATGGGGGGACACGTATACTCCTATCAAAGCACTTAATTATAGACTTAATCAGGACAAAGTATATATACTGTCTTTTTAAAGAGACAACCTCGACGACTCACCTACTATTCCAATTTTCGGAATTCGCCGGGAAAAGCCGCTTAGTTTAACTGAAGCGTAAAGTGGAATGGAAGGTACTGTACCTTCATCTCCACGCAAAGGCATTATAGTGAGAAGAGCAATACTTAAAGAAACTTAGAGCATATTTTTATTTTTTTTTTTAACTCTCTCCTGACTTACGTAATAGTTCGGGGTAAAATTATTGAGGCAATTTTTGACCGCCCCTTTTTTTATCAAATTTTTCCTTTATTTAAATATGATAAATTTTATATTATTTAATTAACTCACTGTGACGCGATGTGATTATTGCTTCTCGATGTAGGGCATGAAGTACTATGTGGTAATAAAATTCTCTCAATATTTTTTTCCCCAAAGAGATATTATTGCGATATTGCAACGGGGATGATCTAAGAACAAGTGTGGAAGTATTTTAACTTGGATGCGAGATTTTTCGAAGTAGCCAAGACTCGTCATTTGCCCTTCCATCCATACATACATGCAATTTGCTTTAGCCACCATTCTGCCGATATCGTACCACAAACCCTTTTCCCCGACGCACCTACCGCACCTAAAGTTGTAAGTGATGAGTTTCGGGTTTATTAAACACCGTTACTCTGAACACTTCAGAATGAAACTATTCATCGGTCCATTGGATCTTTTAAGCCACTCTCCCTTCTTTCTTCGTAAATCAGTCCGTTTCGAAATGGGAAAAAGAGTTAAAACTTGTCTCTCTTACTGCTGAGTCATCTCCACAAAACGACATGTCCTTTTCCATATTGTATCCGGTCGGCAAACAAGCACATACGTTATGTATTAAAGGCGAAAGTACCAATCCTAGATACTACTAAGTGTATAAAGACTCTATACACTAAGATATATCAACGAGATTCTGCGTCTGTCCATCTATACTACTCTGTCTCTTGATGGCATTTCCAAAGCCGTAAAATTTTTTACCTGAAATTTAGTACAAATAATGTACGTAATGTTCTATTATATAATACTTTTATTTTATTGCACATATCGAGTAAATTCGACTCCAAAGTATCACCAAAGAAAGAATAAACTTATTCCCCTAAGTAAGGTGTCAAAAATTAATTCCAAACCATATTGAATTTTCCTTTTCAATTGTTTTTCAGTTTATTTTTTCAACCTAATTATTACATTGCCAAGATTTTCAAGCGATTGCCTAGCAAACTCTATAGTCTATAGTCGTATGTGTAGTAACAGATAAACAAAAAAAAAAAAAAAAAAAAACGAAACGAAAAACTAAATAAATGTTTTATGCACATTTTACTTCGCTTATATTGTACCCGAAAGATCTTTCAATAGCAATAACCGAAAAAATTGAAAGTTCAGTTTCTTAGTTTTACTTAACATACATTAAAACTAAACTAGCGATCTAGTTAGGAAATTGAAACGTGCCCGCATGCGTAACACTAACTACAAAGTGAAGACAAAAAAAAAAAAAAAGAAAAAACAAAAATTACCAAATTAGTAACGAATAAAACTAAAAACTGGAAATGAAAAAAGGAACAAATAAAATATTGCTGCAAAATATAAAAATAAAAAAAAATAATAATAAATAAATAAATCGGTAAGAAAAACTTTATAAAAATTGTTACCAACAATAATTTACTTAACTATTGAAACTGATATGTAATCAATAACGATCGAGTAAAGCATGCAATTTTATGTTTATGGCGTAGGCAGACTTCAGAATTATATTTTTTATAGCGTTTATAACCGAGCACCGCAGCATCGATTGGTCACTATTCCAGTTTAAAAATCAATTTTTTTATTGGAATTTCAAATACCGGTTAAATCATTTATTATCGAAATAGTTTTCGTAGGCGATTTCGTAGCGATTCCATTAAATTTTCTCCCCTTTTTTGGGGGCACTAACTTAATCAACCCCCCTCCCTCCGCCCCCCTAAGGCGAATTAGTTCAATTTTGGAAAAAAAAGAAAGTCTGACAGCAAACTGTACCGGATATACGATTTGTGGTCGATGCCCTTAATCGGGTTGCGGGCGAGGCACTCCACTTTAATCCTAATCTTACTACGTTGCTTATAACGAGTCATACCGCGGTGTAACTTTCAGTCACTTGTAAAAATTCTGCGAATAATTATAGTTTGAACTCATTTATATATTCAAAGCAAGCTAATCCATTATGAAATAATCGAAAAAATTTATGATTTAAGTCGAAACGTGAATCAAAATCGCCTCGTGTTTGGGATTAGGATTAAAAATGGAAGAACTTGATTCTCGTCGGAATAAGACTGCAATACCTTATGCATTCACCATTAAACTCACAACACTGCATATGCGTTTAATTGTTCAACTCGTCCACACCGTCGTAATCGTTTTACCAACCAAGCGTTGTACGCAACGCCATTAAGTTAATCCTTTTCTCTTTCATAGCCTGTACAAAGGCACATTACGCATAGAAGAGCTTGTGATAGATTCGCCTCTTATTTTAATGATCGTCACATTGTACGGCAAAGACTCATTTAACCGAGGAATCACTTTCTGAATTGAGCTAGGCGTGTCTCTCTGTCTGCCTTTCTTGCGCTCAACTAACGGATCGTAATTTTTTTAAATATTTTCATGAAATTCGGTGCAGTGACTAGTTTTGGACCAAGGACAGGCGCCGCCTTATTTTGAAAAGACATTATATGAATAACTGTAGTGTTTTTACTTCGCTGTAAATATGACCAGGTGCCCTTTACCCGTCCAGGCATGACAGTGGTCAGGAATGGTTATAGGTAGAGAGGGATGGAAAACGGGGGCGAATGAATTCGATGAACGATAAAAACTTTTTAGAGCTTTCTACAAAGCCTCGTTGAGTGAAAGACTATTATATCAAATTTGATACAAAATCACAAAAACTATGACAATCAAATGCATTATATTCTCGTATGACTCGAGTCGCAACACCAGAATACGGCTATCAATGATTATTTAGCAAATTCTATTTTTCAAAATACACGCCTAGTAATCCAGTTCCAGTCCCAGCCCATGTTTGTTTACTTAAGCTATTTCTCCTTTCCTCGTTCATCATTTGAATCAGGAAACGTTAATTTCGCCGACAGCCTAGAAGAAGAGTGGCTGTAAAAAGGCAATTCAGCCTTTTGCTTGCTGTCAAAACGAGAGCATTTTGTCGTTTGGATTGAAGACTAAACCGCTTTTCAACTGTTTTAAGAACACGATTACGATTCACATAAATGTCTTACATATTTTGGTCGCACAATTGCAAGACACAAACTCATATAACAAACACCCTTTATGAGCAAATTGACATAAATGAACTTTTTTTAACGACTAAATTGAATTGAAAATCTATCCCCCCTTCCTCACCCTCACCCTCACCCTCACCCTCCCGCTTCAAACCTTTCTAATGAATATCGAAAGTTTCGACTTAGCAAAGATCGACTCTTAGAAGGGAAAGTGATCTGCCCACAAACAAGCTTACAATACCTAAAAAGCTTGAGTAGCCCAGGAGAAGAAACATTGAATATACTTGCGTGCTGAAGTTACGTTTTGCAGCAGAAATCAATGTGACATACATAACCCTCACAATTAAGTGCTTATTTTATATGCAATTAACTGAATCGCGCATTAAGGCTTGCGTACAGTTAATGATATACAAATAAGTTAAGACATTTAGAGAGAATAGACACGATTTTTGTATACTCGCGTTAAATTGATTTTCTGAAGGCGACCAATTTATTCAATAAATGCCGCAAAAAAAGTCATTTTCGGTCGAAGGCCGTTATGTTTCAAAGCATATCCATTTATGTATTTCAAGTTTTTTTTTTTTTAAACACAAAACGCACCAGAGGGGATCAAATGGCAACGCCTTTTTCACATTTTAACGCAGTACTTCTCGCACGCGTGTTGCAACATCACCATCTCGACTATATGGCTTTTAATACAATATTTTAATATAATATTGACTTCTTTTTCTGCCTCTTATCGAAAATTTCATACAATACCACATGTCCTATATAGATGGAGCACACAAGACCATGAGCAGAAGCAAAGGCACTCTGAATGTTAGATACTAAACGAGCTGACTATTGCGAAACTGAATTCGTAAGTCTTACTTCTATAAGCATCTGACGCATGCGCTGCCGTGTAGTCGAGTAAATAAAAGATGCGACTACTAAGGCGATTCTCCCGCGGTTTGACTGACCATACTTGATCGTAGTTATAGTGAGCGTGTTCAGTTGGCAAACGTAAAACGCTCACCGTTTGTGAGCACACATCCACTAGGCCACGATTATTTCCTATCTCGTTGTCGCTTTCCCCACTGCTTGCTGACCATGATCGTGTTACACTTGAGTGATTGGTCATAACAGAAAAATGAGTAAACATTATATATCTATGCCACAATAAATCGGTTCCAAGAGCGGATAAGAACAGAGAATCCTCTGCTGTTCCTCTTACGAAATTCTTTTGCTCTCAAATTAACGGAATGGTTTATAGGACGCGGAAGAAGAGCTGATCATTTCCTTGCGAGCGTAGCATTAGCCATAGATTTATAAAAAAGAAAAAAACTGAATTTCCGATTGTCCATAAATCCACACAAGTCAAACAATCGCACGCTTATAGTTTACAAAAGTATGGCCAATAAGTTCATATCAACAGAAGTCCATGAAACTTCACGGAAGCATTGTATTACATCGAAGCAGTAATACCGCGGTTGCCTTTGGCAAATTTTCGCTAATATTCGTAACTCAATTGAAATAAACTTGTAAATATCGCCCAAAGAGGCAACCGATGAAGAGGTTCTATTCAATTCACCTGAAAAGCTTATCACATACTTTCGAGGTGAAGAACAGAAGCAAATAAAAACAACTAAGGAAATTATATGCGATCGTGACCGAATTTTTTGTATCAAAAGAACTACATGTTCATACTCTATAATATTGAAGGGGCGCGGCTGATGTTTTCTATTTTCAAGCTAAATGTGAAAATTTGCGCATGCGGTATATGTGTTGTACTGTATGGTTAACAAGTGTTAACAGTTCACCTTGCATAGGCGTGTGGGCGTTGTAGGCAGGTCCTTTAGGTCAAATTTTCAAATTCTTTTGCACTTGCAAATGTATAGGCGATGTCTTCATTACCCCATGTGTTTTCCAACCTTGTTTCTGCGCCTTATAAAGATAGTGAAAAAAAAATTAAACTTTAATACGCTATAATACTGGATAAATGTGGTCAATACCGTACAGGTACTACAGCATCGCCCATAGAATATACGTTCAAATTTTCGTAACTCTATCTGCTAAAGTTTATGAGTAATGAACGAAAACATAATTTTTTTTACTATTGAAAAACAAAGGTGTTTTCAGTTTACTTGGTACGGTAAGCGTGTTCTGCGACCGATTAAACCCATTTTCCATGCCAACCTCCGTGCAAGAACTTCCAGTGTTTATGCCCAATGTGAAGTCGACAGCTTCATTTTTGCGGCTATGAAAATGTTTACAAAAGACATTGCATAGACGGATAGACGGACATGCTTTGCAAATTTTGTTGATAAAATGAATATACCCCGCATCCGTCGATGAAATAGAAAAAACCACAAAAATTTCTTTTTTATATGTGAAAAATACGGCTGTAAAAGGTGTACCCTGCAGAATACATTAAATATTTTTAATTGCGGTATAAATGAAAATACATTTATAAATGCTTTGTGTTTATCATTTTTATGTCTTTTTGCATTAGTATCCAAATTCATTCAACTTGTTGCTATATATGTACATTTATTAATAATCCAAATTCTGCTCTCTGCTTATCATAAAATATATGACTTTTTTTGAATTGCTTCATTTAACTCCCTATGGTGTGAATAAACACACACACGTAAAGTGTCGGTACTCGGTTTAATATTAAAGTTACTCAAACCGTTGACCTTTAACCCAAAAGCATGCAGTGCTTGTTAGTTGGGCGCATGAGCATATACTACTGCATAACACATCATTCTACACTACATGAGTTCGTAGGATTTGAGGCCGTTTTTTTTTTTTTGCAATTTCGTCATTCAAGGGCACTGATAATATTATGCAATATTCACTGTTGAGCCTTTGTTCACTTTCACGATAGTCGGTGAATATTATAACACACGCATCCCAAATTACGGGCGCTGAGAAGATTCCAACTGATTTTTGCGATTCTGATCCTTTTCCCCTTTCTTCCTTTTCGACCACCTTCATCGGTGCCTTTCCACTCGGGTGATTGCCAATTTGTTTCATCCGTGTTGTATTCACGTTTCCTCCACTGCCTCCACTATCGCACAATAAATTCCTTCCTATTTCCCCTAAACAGCTCCAAACTTGTTATTGCTTTTGGAGAAAAGTGAGCAAAGGCGCTGCCTATTCCGAGCGAAACTCTCTCATAGACAAACGGTAAATACACTGCCTTCGGGTGCTAGCTATCTCACGCAACTTCCCTTTTCAGGTCTTCCAAGATGCGTTTAGGCCCTTTTGCTATGTTTTTTTGGAACAAATGCCGGGTTCGGGCCAGCAGAGCATTCAGCATCATCGTAGATGTTTATATGGTCGCGTTTAAAATCACCAAACCATTTGGCAGCGACCGTTTGTCTCGATGAAGCAAAATCCTGATAACACTTTTTAAGCCATTGCTTTGCTTGAGCCGTACTTATTGCTCAACATATGAAATTCATATTTTTCCGTTCTTTTTACCCGAATACCCGAATAGCATCACTAAAATATCTGTAACTTGTGGACAAGTGGTGGCGATATTATGAAACTTTGGCTAGTTTTTCTTTGGAACGGTCTCATTCTCCTCTCAAGTATTCATATGAATTTCCCGATTATGGTGGCATCTGTATGTCATCTTACAAAGTTTTCTTAGCGAAGTGTTATCTGCTGGGATGGTGATGCATGCGATTGATATACATTTACGAGTTAATCAATCGAAAGTCTTTACATTCAAAAAAAAAAAAACATATTCAAAAACTATTAAATATTTCATAATCGAAACTTAAAGCAAATCTACATTTGCTTTAACATTTCAACATTTGTGCACACATACATTGTTACATGTTAATTGCCTTTATTATAATTATTATTGGCTAATTATATCCCAATGAATTTTTTAATACAAAGTTTCTTTTTTTTCTTTGCAGCTAAAGCATTATATGCTGCTTGATTGTTAGTTAGATTAGATGCAAGAAAAAAAGCTATGATTAGCAACACATTTTCATATATACATATAAGCGATAACATATTATTAAAGCGTTTGAATTAAGAGCCTTTTAATGCTTCCAGAGCTTTATGTTTTACTCATGGCTTTTATGCATTATGCAATAGGGCCCTCAACACTTGTTAATTGCATACTCTATTGGTGTAGTCAAAGTAATGTAGGAAACATGTGTGAAAGCATTTAAATATAGATAAGCAATTGTTTTTTCCTTTATTTATTTATTTACTTTTTTTTTTTTCTTCATGATTGAGTAACTGAAGTATTTATGCAAATTCCGTGGGCGAATTTCATTTCCATATCCATAAAAGAAGGAAAGAGTTTTATTGACTTTGCTTTCCCTAATTCGACATATCACGAAATACTCATCGAACATTTTCTTAATCGCTACAATCAATTGCAAAACTTTTTCAAAATATAAATTTGTTTTTTTTTTTTTTTTTCATTGACTTAAATGAATGATCCCTTAAATAGTCAAGAATGATAAGACACCACAGTAGTGGGCATGGCAAAATTTTAAAGGCATACTTGTATGGCAATGTACGGCCACTTAAAACTTTAAACGCAACAGGAATAAGTGAACGTTCTTCTCTTGTTTTAATCCCACATACCACTTGTAGTGCTTGTGGTATATTAAGTTTGTGCAGATGTATCCAGCACCCAGAAAAACGTAAGATTGACCCGCCTTTTACTATACCGTGCGAGTCAGAGTCACTTCCTGGATCGATTTAAATTTGTCCGTCTGTCCGTCTATTTTGTTTGGTTGCGGTCGAGGGCAATTTTAGAGATATGCTCTTGATATTTAGTGCACTGACGTGCTTTGGCCCAAGGACGAAAGCAATTAAAAATTGGACCACCTCTTCGACACTTTACTTTCTAACACTTTATTTTGAAAAGACATTATACGAATAAGTAGATCAAGCAAGGTGATCCAGGGTATTTAATGATGGGCGGTGCGCCGGCTAATGACCTCGCAAAATATAACTTTTCTATTGCCCTTGCTTTCCCTCTTTTTTTCCCTCTTACAATGTGGTGGTCTTACGCCTTTAAATGTAGTTTTTCATAATTACTCTGTAAGCTTTCGCTTTTTTACTCATGTCCATCTGCGTGTTGGGCACTGTCACAATTTCAAAAGCAGAAACGCAGAATGGAAACATGGTTACATTACTTTATAGCTCAGATTTGTAGATCAAAGTTAAAAAATAATATATTTTAACCCGTCTTGCGTTGAACAATTTTTTTACACCCACACATTCAAACAGCTATACATAAAATTGTTAGGCATTCCGATAAATGTAGGCATGTCGTTTGCGAGACGCGCGTGAGTCTTCGGTGCTCAGCTCGGCATTGGGCCGCGGCCACTTTTCCTATCGCTTTCTCTTTTCTCATTTCGCTCCCATCGCCACCGTATTACGCGAATCGGTGACATTCTCTGACTGATTGATCATATGGAACTTAATATCTGTTATCGATTTTAAGTTAAAGGTTTTTGTCTATTGCGGTCGTAGTTGTGACACAATCACGTTCATTTTCATCATTTAATCTCGCAATTACATAACCAAATTTACGTCGTTCTTCTTAATAGTTTTGTCGATTTTTAGATCTTCATTTCTTATGGATTGTAAGTTGCGCAGTTCTTAACTTAGGTGTGTTTGTGCATCATGATTAAGTGGTAGTAGTTTACCTCTTAATACATTAACAGCATCCACCGCAACATCGATGATATGAGATAGATTTGCTTATGCTTACTTCCATTTAACATAGTGTCTCTTGGATCGTGTCAAAGCAACCAATGCAATGCATGAAGATGCAAATAGCATGAGACGCATTTAAACTCCGAACGACCTTTCAAAATTGACGATTGTATTCGACCATAATGGTATACCCCCACGAAGATTTGTCAGCATCAATGCTTTGATATTCTTCTGGTTGTTGTTCATCGGCACAACACACACAAAAACAGGCTGAAGAATGTTCAGGATGTATTCATCATCATCATCATCAATGCCTTCTCTGCTTTCTTCGAACAACTTATAGCACTCGTTCTTTACTGCCATCAAAGAGTTTTTTTTAGCATTTTGAAAGTTTTTTGAAAATCTATTTTGAAACCAAATTGAATGCTAAAAGAAGTCAAAGAAGGTAAAAATAGATTATATATCACATTAACTACTGAAAATATCGATGCGAAAGTTGGACTGAAACACTGTTTGATTGAGGTGCTGCCGATCTAAAAAGGAAAACTATATCTTTAGATAAGCCTGGGTCGGTGTAGATGGAAAGGTCTTACTACCTCTTGCTCACACTTATATATGCCAAGTTCCGCTTTCTATTATTTAACTTTTGCAACTGTAAACGTTGCAATGACAATGACAAGCGGCAGCTAGGTAAGTCGACGAGCAAACAGTCGAATATAGTTAAGTAGTAGACTGAGAATCTTATACAAATACTTTAGGAGTAACCTAAAGGATGGCATTGCTCAACGTATTTGCCCAATGCTTCACGTATGCATATAATTAATATACACATCATGAAAATATTAGTCTCAACAAGGGCCCACTTGTGGGAGATGTTAAATGGTAGAATTTCTCATCAAAATTTAAATTAGGAATTAGACGAGAACTGCTGTAACAAATCAATGAGTGGACTAAGATTGAGTTCTCTGACAATGCCCACTATTTACTTTTTCCTTTCGCTTTTGTTATTATGATTAGTTTTATTAGCGCATTTGATATTTAAAAGCTTTATAGCGAAGCGTCTTAATGCTCTAGTTTTTTTCCCATTTTTTTTTTTTTTTTTTTTTAGATAAATCAACACATGACTGCAATGTAAATACAAATCTTACATGCATTATTGTATGCGAATACAGACCTACATAGGAGTAAAAAAAAAAAATAAATGAAAAAATGAAAAAAATTGCGACTATAAACCACACAACATACCTACCTACTATTATTATGCTGCAAAAAGCGGCAAGGTCAACCACATTCAACTCGATTGAATTTAATGAGACAGACAGGCTGCTATGCATGCATTTCAAACATAACTTTAAAACAATAAAAACTCGAGTTAACCGAGTGAAAAAAAAGCCACCAACACACACACACACACACACACAAACAAACACACTTACAGTAATGTGGGTACACATCTCTGTACGTAGTGGCATCATAAGCAGATATTACCATATATTATGCAAGACTATGTTGTACAAGCATGTAGATAATAAATTGCAAGAAAGAAAGAGAGAGAGAGAAAGAGATAGACCAGAATTGAAGCAAACAGAAACGATCTTTTTAAGCAAGTACGCAAAAGATGCAAAATATGATTACTTCTGAAATGAACGTAAGAGAGATTCTGCAAAAAAAAAAAAAAAAAAAATTAAAAAATTAAAAAATGAAAAAAAATTCATTAAAAAATACATAATTCAATTATATTTATTTACAAATTTAAATCGTAACTTGTTCATGCACATTTTCCATTTCTTTCGTTGCGCACTCTTGGTTAATAAACTTTAACTTTGGTGCGTGCTCGAATATAAATTTCTTTTTGCTACAAGTTTCCATTTTTAATTTGTTTTTTATTTGGTTTTTTCTTTGCATTTTTCTATTATTTTCATTTCATGTTTTTTTTTTTATTTTTTTTTTTTTCCAAATCAACTGAAAACAGAAAATTGCTTGGTGTTGTCCACAACGAAAGCTACAATTATTCGCTTCCCATTTCAAAAAAAAAAAAAAAAAAAAAAAAAAAAACATAACCCAACCATGATCTAAATTTAATTTGGATTTAAAATAAATGTAATGAATAACGGAATGTTATTTCCTTGTATGCTTACTGCCAATTATGTTCAAACATTTCTTGTTAAAATCGTAACACATCAAATACCTATAGACGGCGCTTGAATCCTGTATGCCACAAATCGCGCTTGCGAATATAACGCAAAATCTCATGTGTAGGTGATTGCATGTATTTTGATCATGGTTTCACTTGAAAAAGGCATCTATTGAGAAAAATTGGTAGAATATATATATTAATCAAGATATTTGACATCATTTTCTACAACGTTTTTCCGTCTTTCTGGCAAAGAACGATAACGGTTTGGCAGCGATCCAATCATCGATCCTTAGCATTTCGAAATCGCATGCCAGCCAAGCCATGCTGCATCGATCTGAACAAGGGATAATTAGAAGGCGCTAAGGTCGAGTGAGTGCGCTGAACGGTACGGTAGAAGTTCGCATTCGAGCAACCGCGTATCCTTGACAAGTTTTGCAACATGTGACCGAGCATTGCCATACAAACGCATGACTTTGCGCCTATTAGCCGCTGTTGCTGGTCTTTTTTGCAACAACACATCGTTCAATTTGTTCAATTGACGTCGATAGACATCTGCGGTAACAGTTCGCAATACACTAAACCTTGCTCGCCCAACCATATGCACAGCAAAATTTTATGGGCATGAATATTCCGCTTCGATCGCGACGAGGATGGCTCTTCTGAACTAATCCATGATTTTTTGTGTTTGGCATTGTCGTAATAGATCGTCACAATACGCGAAAAAAGATGTCTTCTTATTTTTGCCTAGCAACCATTCAAATCCCGATGATGAAACAACCAGAAATGGCCTTTTCGTTTATTTCGTATGTTAGCCATTTTGCCTCCGTTTGGATCTTCCCCGTCGCATGTAAACGTCTAGAAATAGTTGATTGACTAACTGCCAGGCTGTTCAAAAGTTCTTTGAGAGTTTGACATGGGTTTTCCTGCAATAAGTCTTGCAACTCATTGTCTTTGAACTTGTTGGATCCTCCAGGCTGCTGTGTGTCATTGGCTTCAAACTCACTTTTAAGCCGTTGAAATCAAAGGCGATAATTGGGTTATGATGGAGTAACGACATCACAAACTTTCGAAAATATTTGCTGGGCTTTGGCAGTAGATTTCTTCAAATCAAACAACAAACGTAACGAATGTCGAAAATGCAACTTTGAGCGTTCCATGCTTAGCGTCTGTCCGCACTGAAGAACTCGATAATACTAATTGGGAAGCTGTTGTCTTATGTAGAGAAAGGTCAAAATGATCGAATTTAACCTTTGTGTGCATTGATACCTTGCATTATTTGACCATTTATCCCAATAGATGCCGCTAATCATAGGTACATTTCTTCATATTTTTCTTTTACGAAAATTTTGCAAAGAAATTATTTTCTTTTTTTTTTTTGTATTAATTTTCACAAACGGACAAGGCGTGCTCCTCAGCCTTCTCTCTTTTAGTAAACTTGTCTCTCCATTCAATTTAATTGGGGAAATAAGGAAATCATACGGTTACCGGTTATGTAATTTTGGGCTATAGGATTGAAAAATTCAAATGTTTTCTCTTCGAAATGTCAGATGAAAGCTTCTCGGTAATGAAAAGGAATTGAAAATTACCTTAGGTCCGTAATTTGCAGTAATCGAATCGAAAGTTCAGATATATTTCCTCCGTATTTGTGTGTATTAGGTGTAGAAATAAATTTCTCCTTGCTTTATACAATGCACCTGACGCGTTACAATTTTCACGAAATTTCAGGTACAGATGACGTAGATATCGATGTTTGAAGAGGGCACGTTTCAGTTGTTCACAAGTTACCGTTCAATGTATATGGAAGCGTAAAGAGGTGGATGTCGTTTATGGAACTGCAGTTTTCTGCGTTTTTAACTGAATTTATTTGGAACGAAATGCAGGTAAAGCTAAGAAGATGGCTTAACTTAGCTCGGAGTGAAAACGCAATAAGCTGCGCAATCGTTAGAAAGTAGTTTGCGAGATTTCGGGCAAAAAATTGTTGTCTTGAAAACGATGAAATGTGCGCACGTCCATAGGTCTTCGCGACATAGGTAAAAGCGACAGTATTGTGCAGTTTTACTGCACTCTGCTGTACTCTCCAGACCTGGGCCCCTTTCAATTACACACACACAGTGCGTTGCAGTCATATTTAGCAGATCAACGGCTCTGCAATGTTGAAGACAAATGAAAATATCAGTCGATGAATGATTTCGCCTCCAAACCCGCATAGGCATACATTGGCAAAAGATTGATTATTAAGCTCTGCAACAAGTGTATTTTAACTAGAGTTGAATTTTATCAGAAAAGCATGTAAAAAATTGTACACTATTTCCATAAGTTTTGATCTGATAGATATTTACATGTAATGCAAATAGATTAGTCAATCAGTCGTTCATATATTCAATCAATTTGCAAATATGTTTTCGCAATAGAAACAAAATACAAGTCAGATCTCTCAATCCATCTTCGTCCACCTTCTTTGGTTGCTACCAAGCGAATAAAAGTTAAATCATTAGTTGAACGGAGTAATTGACAAATGAAATATTTAGTTAATTTTTTTTTTTTCTCTTTTTACACATACATATATATATATATATATATAGAATGAGGGAAAAGAAGGCAGAAATCTTCGCAACATTTATCATTTCGTAGTCATAATCATCATAATATCATCATCGTTATTAATGATAGATAATGCGTTTTAAAAATATTACAGTAACAACCAGTTATTCTGGCACTTTAGTAGTTATGTTAAAAAGTGTTCATTATTATTAACTCATTATTATTAAGAAAAATAAAATATTTACTCAAAGACAACATTCATTCTTGTTTATTATATCATTCTTCTGCACAATAAAAATAATTATTAGTTTTATATAATAATTCTTTAGATGATAGTAGAGAAGCAGAATCAAGTTTTTAGACAAGTCACGCCGTCTCATTATTCATAATTTTATCGATCTTTACCTCTGAATATATTCATTCATTTTATACGGATACTATATATTCTATAATAAGATCATTCTTTCCAACAGGTATTCTAAGAATGTTGCTTACGTCTATTTATTTATGTTTTTTTCTTTTCTTTTCTTTTCTTGTTTTCTTTTGTTTTTCTCTTTTATTGCTATGAAATGTAAGGCAGCAATTAATTTAAGTAAGAGCGTGGTAAGCTTTAATTTTTTATAAACACCAGTTAGGTAGATAAGCTGTTATTATAACGTAAACTACATGCTCAATTAAATCTAACGTTTAATTGCAAGCGTTCGCATAATGACATAATGAAAACACACTTACGTACACTTAAACGCTAGCTTTCGATTCAGATGATACTTAATCTTAATGAAATTAGTTTAAAAAGGAATAATTTAGGACCAAACTTGATGCTTCTTCTCTCACACATCAAATCTGAAATCTTTATGAGCAATCGTATCAAGAGGTAGACAGTTAAACAGAAATAAATCCGTGAACTGTTATTCGCAGTGATCGAGTGCAAACGGGCACGCGCGCATACGCGATATATATGTCCGTACGTCCATTACAATGTTTTAGTGACACAAATTTTTATACCCTACACGAACACGAGCAAGCGGCCCGGTGGACAAAGTATCGCGACTAACAATTCAAGGCATGTGCATTCAAATCTCAAGTGCGGTAGAGTTTTCAATAAAACCGATAGGGTTAGATGCTAGGGACTTAAGACTTTAGTCGGGGAATTTATTTCTCTGTCTAAATTTATTATAACAATAGTAATAATAATATACCCTACACCACTAACGGTAGAGAATATATTAAGTATGTACGGACGGACACCGAAGCTCTTGAGATAGATCCACCAATAAAGGTCGCAATTTTTGAGGTATTTTGATGAAATCTACTACAGTGACATTTTTTTACCCAAGGACGAACGCTATTGACAATGATTCAGATCAGACCGCTGTTGTTGCCGAAATGCGCATAAGAGTTCTAATAATAGATAAGTCGTCATATGCCCAAACAAGTATAATTTTTAATATTTTATGATGAAAAGTGATCCTTAGCAAATCATGGATTGCATAGATCTATTTTTTAGACCGAACCATAGATAGAAGCTCTGATGAAATCAAGCCCTTCTATGGCGACAAAGTCGATCTTGTGGTTTGCTATGACATAAGCAATCGGAAAATAACAAAAACTTTGACAACCAAAATAAGTTTACTAAGTTTAGACCACATTGACGTTCGAATGTCCTCCGACGTGAGGGTTTCCGTGAAAATTATGCATTTACATAAAAATAATGTACAATTTCGACGAAGTGATGCGCGGTATCTAGTGGTCGCGCTTATTGAGTGATGTGTTATGTGAAAAACTCCTTAAAATGTTTATATTGCTAATTAGCTCAAATAAGTGAATCGGTTCATCCATGCCTGCCTGGCTAAGTGGCTAGACACGCGCAGAAAATCGAGTAATTACGATCTCAAAATATTTAGATAATCACAAGGTTGACTGCAAATTCCTTTTTCTTATTGCTCTCCTCTTCCTGTTTTCAAAAACCAAATAGTTTTCCTCTTTAATGGGAGAACATCTTCAGGACCCAGTTCATTGTTTTAACGAAAATATAATATGATTTTGGGGGCCGCTAAGGCAGGCTTTTATTTTATCCCCATTGCTTTATCGTTTTCGGTACAATATGTCATACCGTCATAACTCTTTTGGTATTTTTCAACACAATATTTTAGATGCTTTGCAAATGAAGTCTCGGCATCAATTTCAGGATCATCGTAACAGCAAGTTTAAGTTGCTACGGCTTTACTTCTCAGACTTTTAAAGTTAACTGGATGTTATGAAAAAACCTAATTATGGAAATGATCATTCCGTTCCAAGGAATGACGGACTGTTAAAAATATTTGTACGATCCATTTTATATAGAGTAATAAATTTTGCTACTGTTACATATAAGGGAATGCTATCATCTAAGATGTTCGGAGTACTTGTCCAGTTTTCCACTTTTTTGAACAGGACAAAAGGACATGTCTAAAACAGTCAACTCTCAGGTCAATTAGAAATGCATGATAAATTCATATGAAGGAGGAATGTTGTACACGACAGTATATTTTGCTAATAGAAACATTATCTGTCTATGTATCAGCCTTCGAAATTTCTCTATAGCCTAACCGTCAGTACGAGAACGCATAACACTTTTTGACCCGGAAATTATATCTAGTATTGTTTAAATGCTGAAATGATATACGT
>CCAG010018617.1:0-20687 GCA_001077435.1 Glossina morsitans morsitans | reverse complement strand
GTTTCTTTTATTTAATTTAAGATTTTCAAAATTTAAAAATTTTTTCTAAACCTTTTAAAATGCAGTGAAAAATTTTTCAATTATAATCCACTTCGCTGCGGATCCGTTCTGCTAATATTAATGTCCTGCAATTAAAAGAAAATGGTTGTAAAACATCTCTCTTCGGGTATGAAATGGATTCCTTTCATCTATTCATTTATTTAGAAAATTTTCTGTTCTTTCATTTTTTCGAATAATGAAATAAAATGAAAATCGTAATTATAACACTTGAACCAAATACCGTGCATTCCATTCCTTATGGCACAATTCATACAATTTTGTAATCAAGTGGTTGTCCTGGATGCTTATGTTTGTGACACAAATTCACTTTTATGTAAGTAACACTTTATATGTGGAGTTTAACGTATCCTCATGCTCATCCTTTTCAGCTTCAAATTAATTCTAAATATGTGGGATGGCTGCGCTCAGTTTAGAACGACTAATGGATGCCTATCGCCTATGCGCAAAGCATATGTTGGCTAAGCTCACCTTACGGCTTACTTGTGATAGATCCCTTGACAGGGTAACTGTCTTAGGGTTGACCGAGAAGTTATATAAATGTTTTATTTATAGGAGCAAAACTAGCGCCGAGATCGTAAAAACATCGCAATAATTCCTAAAAATATGGGTGACTTGAGAGCTACAGACATTCTTAATAAAGAGAAGTAGTAATGAAAGTTAATTAATTTAAGAACAGATTAGAAAGTTGGTTAATATTCAACTTTGTCGGTCGGAGTGATGAAAGCCCTTCAATGTGAGACTGATTGATAGTTTTGTCGTAACACAAAGGGGAGACTAAGACCGATTAAAGGAAAAAAACTAAATTAAAATTTATGAAAAACTGGGCTAAATGCTTGTCGAGCCGGAAAGTAATATAAAAAGTCCGCTTAGGTTATAAGCCATGAGAAGCCAATGAGAAAGCAGTTTAGTATACTTCCATATACTTCGGTGCATATGACAGACGTTTTATTTGCTGTGCAAAAAATACTTGGCAGAATAAAAGTCATAACTGTAAGCAACAAATGAATGCTAGAAATAAATGCACATTGCGTTTGCAATCCTGGCGGTCTCGTCTCTACAAGTGGTGCATTTACAATACGTGCTTCTGCTTCTTCTATGTACTAAATATTTTCATTTATGTTTACTTATATTAAAACTTTTTTGTGGAATATGAGGTTAAACATGAACGTATGACAGCACATGAGAAATTATTCAATTAAAACATTGCTAAGCAATGGCGGGATGTTCTTCTCAAATATTCCTGTTTTATGGAAAAATGTGAGAAAGAATGATTATGAGTCGCTTTCTTATTTTCAGTTCGACTTGATGATGTATACGCGTATATGCATACCTGTGATCGAATATAAGACTAACAACGGTATTCCGGGTCATATCGCAGAGGTGTGGCATCTCACAAGGCTATACTAAAGAGTTTTGTTATGATTATTGCTCCGATATTCAAAGCCACAGGAGAACGCGTTGCTTTCTCTTACGATGTGTGACCGATCATTATGCCCGAAGTAAGTTCTCTTCGAGTAGTGTAATGTATGTATGTATGTATGCCAGCCCAAACAGGTGACAAAAACAATTTTTCCCTGTTGTGCACCCTTTGAGCGAAACTTTTCACGACTATTATGGGCTGACTATCTGTTTGCAATGCATTCCCGGTTGTTCGAGACTTCTTGCCAGTAACTTGATGATGATATCCCTTAAGGATCTTATTCCTCCGATTTAGCTCCGTTTGAGTTCTCACATATCTCACGTACCTCAACAAGGGTAGCATAGGTGAAAATGCGTTAACAAAAGTAAAACACGCAAACAATTCGCTGGTTTTCATTCTAAAAATCATTGTTAAAATCAATTAAATTCTTAAATAAATTAATGAATTTAATGACCTCGCTGCGAAACTACTTATTGACCATAAAATCGTTCGGAACCATTTGGAACGATATGAGTTTTCATATGTGGATCGCCACTGAAAGGCAATGAAATCAGATTACTTTTGAAGAAACTGATAAGGGGCGGGGATAATGGACCACAAATGGCAACAATGTACGAAAAATGTCGTCATCCAATGGGGATGACGATTCGCAAACGGGGACACACATACTTAATATTTCGGAAAAAATCAACAAAGATTGCCTGGAACGTTTTACACCGTTTGAACACCATTTCTTGATGCACAGCTGACTTCAAAAGATGCCTTTAATTTGTTTAAATTTTGGCGACAAACGTCAATAACTATTTCCATAATACCATATAACGTCATAAATATATGTAAAAATGTATAAATATATGTGTACACCTAATTCTCTTTTTACACGACTTTTTTTACACGAATTTGATTTAACACGAGTTCAAAAGAAAAAAAATCTTTTTTTACACGAATTATTTCGTTTTAACACGATTTTATATTTATGAATTTCAGATATAATTCCCTTTTTCCAAAGTAGAAGTTATTTTTTATGAAATATTTAATGAATTAAAATGCGTAAGCACGAAATAAATTAAGTGAACTCTAACAAGAACTTTTTAATATTGTTTACACGTAATTCTCTTTTTACACGAATTTTTTTCACACGTATTTTTTGGGAACGTATCTATCGTGTAAAAAGAGAATTAGGTGTATATGTAAATATATGTATAAATGTACATATATATATATATATATATATATGTATGCATAAATGTAAACAGGCATTGATACACAAACAGCACACAGTTTCGCCATGAAGACAAGTTCGAAGTGGTGATGATAGCTAAAAGAACTGTTTTTCTTCTTCACTCGATCTTACTTACCTTTCGTACCTTATCCATAAACGTTTATTACCGCTTAACATCTTGTGCCCACGCACAGAAGCTTAAACTCTTCGTCCTCTCCGCTGCAGAATACCAACCTTCGTGTACATCTTTGCAAAGTTCATCGTCACTTTTAACCGTTTCTTCGTCAATCTTTACTTTAACGAATTCAGTTTACCTCCATTGGCGACTCTATACGATGAACGGAAGAAAAAGCATTATTACCATAGTTTTGGAAAACCATTAAGTAACCAAAGTAGTCGCGGAGAAGCTTAAGAAAAACATTAAGTGATTTGATTGTCGTCTGCTGCTTAGAATGCGATTAAAGTTATTTTGAATGTAATGGAAACGTTTTCTGCGTTGGGTGATATACACATTTACATATGCGTATGTATGGTTACATGCATGTTTACATTTGTGTATACCTCCAACGCTGTTTATGATGTTAATCTTCTCTGTTATCTAGAATGATAGGCGGGTTTGCATTGAAAAGTGAAAAATAAAGATTGAGTTAAAATTGATACATAAATAGCGTTGTTGGGCAAACAGCTAATCATCGCTGGCTTGATAGAGTCTAACTACTTTGAAATCATGTAAAATGCAGATACGAGAGACTGCAAACTTGGTTCTCTTAAGATCAATCCATAATAGGGCAGAGGTTTCACTTTTATAATTAACAAATATATCTGCACACTGGCACTGATTACGCTTATAAGTAACGTTTACGTTACGTTTCGAATTAAAGAAAACGATAAATAAGAAAAAAGGGAAAACCTGAAAGATCATCAAATTTAATAAAGTCGACGATATTAAGAAAGGGTAGAAAAAGAAAAAACGTTCACTTTGAAGGTACCAAGAAACATAAGGAGAGAAAAAACTCGATCAATAGCAGAGATAGAAAAAAAAAGAGAGAAGAACAAAATTTTTCTATAGTTTTATTAGCTGTTTGTGCGAGTGAATATATGATCTATCGCACTAGGAATCAAGTCTCATGTCTCATGCTCTCGGGTGAAAAGCGCAGATTCTATCGGTAAATGATGAGCATATGAAAGGGTATCATGTTCGGTCGAACGTACGTTAACAGCCACCCCATCCTCGTGCACTTGAGAATTGATTATAAATTTTATCGATTACCGATCGATTGAATCGATGCATCGCTCGAGCATCGTATATTTCAAAATCATATTTTTTTATAAAAAAATAAAAAATGAAAACATTATAGACAGTCAGTCTGATCATTATACAGCTTAGACCGCTTCGCTTAATACAGTTATTCATATAAGGATGACAATTGGTTAAAAAAGTGATTCTATCCGAATTATTTTCAATAGCTTTTGTTCTTGGGTCCAAACACGTGCGTTGAATACAAGAAAACAAGATGGACAGACCGACGTACAAGCTTAAACCAATTCAGAAAGTCACTCTGAATCGATCAGTATAATAAAACGTGAGTCTATCTCAAGCAATTCTCAGTGTTACATACGTCCGCACAAACTTAACATACCCTCTGTTATAAGTGGTGTGGAAGACACAATGTTCATAAAGGTGTCTCAACGTTTTAAACAAACAAGAAAGAAGAAAGAGGTAGAAGGCTTAAAATGTACATTTTCATCAAAGACCAAGACTCTCGGTGTACAGTAATCACGGATTTATTCTAAATTTTCATTAATGAAAATTTCAAAACGATGTGGCTTTCGATCAAATTGTTGACAGGCTCATATTTGAGGAAAAATATTTGCAAGTTAACGATTCCGCTTAAGGCCAACATGTTTGCGATCTCCTCTCAAATATGACTAACATTCCAATCTGTGTAAAAGTTTACTGTAAACAATAATTACTTTGTTTACTTAAGATCGTATAGGCTATAGAACGTATCCAAGTATCCAAGTTTCATATAAAAACTAGATAAAACTCTTTGTTCAATTATGTGTTTTTTTTTTCCTTTTTCATAGTAATAAGCGAATCTACATGAACACAATGTTTACTCGTAAATACTGTTTGTAGAAAGATGTATGCTTTTCGATTTACAACAGCACTGTTCTGTTCTGTTAAAAAATAGCTGTTCTGTGCACTAACGTTCATCATCGTTATTACAATCGTTATTATTTTACTGGCATTTGGCATCAGCAGCATTATAGCCCATGATTTTTATATCAAGGAAAAACTCCGTGGCGCCCCACGTTTTAATACCTACTCCTTACATATTAAAAGAGTTTTATTAGGTAACAATCAATCTTCAGTTCGGCAACATTGTGATAACAGAAAATGTACCGGTCTTCTACATTTTTAGAGGGATTTCATCAAGGCGTGTCACATCTTCGACGTCGACATTTTCAGAATACAAAGCGGCCGATATTGGTGTTTTAGTATAAACGCAACCTGCGAAGCGTTATTGATTTGATCGGCGTGATGTTCTACAATCTAACGACTGTTTGCAGACCTTTGTCTCCCAATCATTCGCTGCTTATTCCCGCAAGAAGCAAGCCTTTACAAAAATGTGTAATTTTTAATATTTTTTCAATGAAAATTGCTCCACGACAGTAATGTGATATAAAAAGTAACTGTACGAAATTTAAATCCTGTAGGGGGAAATCAACCAACGTATAAGGAGTCTCATGAAAAATAGACGGTTTTATGGCAAAGAGTCGAATTTTTAACATTTTATGATGAAAATTAGTATGCAACTGCAGTTTATCTGTAATATTGAATCACACGGGTTTATTTTCTAGACCCCATCCGCGCTTGGTTTTATAAAGAGGTGGTCCAAAGAGCTTGATGATCCTTATATTACTAAAAGGCTGTACACCTGTTTGGTTAGACCTATACTTGAGTATGCTTCCGTTGTGTGGTCTCCTTCATATAAGTGCTATGTAGATCCAATTGAATCTATACAAAAGCAATTCTTGCTGTTTGCCCTGAGGAATTTGGGTTGGGATCCGATTGCCTCCCTTCCCCCCTATGAAAATAGGTTGCTTCTGTTATCCTTACCAGTCCAGCTTGATGGTGTTAGGTTTGCCCAACCCCTATTCCCACGAAATGTAAGCCTTTCTGTGGCAACAAAAAAATGTCTTACATTTTGGATCCACTTCGATATAAGTGGTCGCATGATAAATTAAGCCTTTAAACGAAAGCGACCTATAATTGTGCTTAAGAAAATTGAAGAAGATTTGGAGAGACGATGTAGAGTATAATTTTTTTTCCTGCCGCTATTCACTTACGCCACAGTCCAGCTTGATAGTGTTAGGTTTGCCCATGTTACCCGCATAAAGCCATCTATTGGCATACGAAGCGCCATAAACTTTTTCTTTCACCCGGTGATAATGTTCTTATTAAGCAACGCGATCGTTTGCAAACATATCAGTTGAGTATCTATCGAGCGAGAATTCATATCTTGAGAAATGGTTAAAAATCATTTTATAACATTATCGAGGAAACTTTTAAATACCTGAAGGCTTACGATTAACATGCAACAGTATTTATGGTAATATGTGAAAGGCTTAATAAATATCGAGCTTAAGATGAGAATAAACGAAAGTCACTTTCAAACATCAGTTTATATAAACAAAACTTGAATGAACGCAACAGATATATGAATGAATTTACATCTAATGAAATCTTAAGTTTGCAATCGACATATAGCAAGCAAGTAAAGTATTATGGAAAACATAAATAATAATCGGTTGTCGTAAGTTTTATTGGTATAATCGAAAGTGGCAAAGTGAAGGGATCGATGATGAGCGTAAAACGCTTACATTAAATGCGTTTTTTTTCTTTCTTATTTTTGATCAACAAAAGCCAACAACCTTACCTTGTAAAGGTAGTATTCGTCTGCATATAGACAGAGAAAACATAGGTATTCTCAAACCCTGCTTTAAAGTCTTCTTAATAACCAATAAACCCAACCAAAGATTGGTAGATTTCTTTGATGACATATGAGTGTAAAGACAAGATTTAAAAACAAAAAAAAAAACTTGAGTTTTGATAGTAATTTAATAACCAAAAAAAAAAAAAACAAATAGAAACGTTATAGTGAGCAGCAACGCATTTTTAAATACCCTACACCAGTCCGCTTAATACAGTTGTCGACTATTTAAAGTATGGCATTGTATGGAAAGTGGTCGAGGAAGCGGTCCGATCCGAACTATTTTCAATAGCCTTCGTCCTTGGGCCAAGACACGTCGGTGTATCAAATTTATGTCAAAAATACCAATCTCTAGGTTGAACACAGATGCACAAGACGGACAAACAGAAAAGCAAACTTAGATTGGTATAACAAAAGAAGATCTATCGCAAAGTCTTTCTGGGTGTTGTATACATCTGCACAAACCTAGCATACAATATAGGTTACAAAGAAAGAAATATAAACTGCTTCAGCATGCCAGGGTGTATTTTGAAACACTACGAGGAAAAGGTGGTACTACAAACCCGAGTGGTAAACAAACAAAAACTAGCCTACTTAACGAACGAACGATTAAGTTTCCTTTCGATTTTCGGAAAATTGCCCAATTTCTAGGAAAATGAAAGCACATTTTGAGGCAAAGTACAACTTTGTCTCATGCTTTCTATGGATCCTTAGAGAACTTCTTTGTAATAACTTTTTTCTAAGAGGAAATCTTTCAACAGTTTATGAAAACCAACATAGACCGCCCACAAGGAATACGGAACCTCCAGCTGCCCGCCTTTGGTACAAGTGATAACTCATGGCACGTAGTTATTGCTATTTGAGCTTAAGTGATCCACAAGATCTAAATGTATGGGAATTAAAAACAACCCATGCAGCGGCTGCACTCCTATTGCTCAGCGATATTAAAGTTTTCCATATAACGTCAAAATAGGAATGGCCCTAACACTATTGTGATAAAATCCTTTTTCCGTATGGTTTGCATTTCGACCAGAACACCTATGAATCAAAATTCGTAAAAATATTTTAAAAATTTCAGCTTACAGGTCGAACAGATGAACATACACCAGACGGACGCAGGGACATACAAGCTTAAATTGACTTAAAAAATGATGTCGTACCGATCGTTATAATAAACGTCTTGCTTATTTGGTAGATTATATAGATCCGCTCAATTTAACATACTCTGCAGGACCACATGTAGTGTAGGGTGTTTAAATGTTAAACATATTTAACGCTAAAAATTGTGTAAACCATATATATATAGATGCAATTAGTAAATATTAATTGCGTATACGCACTAAAACACAATTTGAAAACGCATCGCTTTCCATTGTCCGACTATGAGATGCGTAGGCAGCGAGAACCTGTTCAAAAACTATGAAAGCTACCGTTAACTTGCATTACACATCGTATAACTAACTACCACTCTTCTATTCAGCAAGCAAAGAAGCGAGCAAGTAAGCTTCGTTCGCTGTATTCTATGAACGAAGCTCGTCTTCCTTTCGGTGGTTGATGGTAAAAACCTAATCGCACATCGCACATCGCACACCGCACACAGAGTTTTCCTCAAAAATTGTGAACAGTTTGAAGTTGACTTTCACGCGGGACACACGTTAAACGTTAAACGGTAATGGTTAAGCAACAGTACATGAAAATTTATATTCGTTAAGTTCGTTTTTCTTTTTTTTGAAACACGCAAAGCATTTAATTTGAATTTCAACAGCGGAGTTCAGTACGAGATAAGAAGAAGGAAAATATTAAAAAGTGATTGTTGCAAAAATAGCTTCGGCTATGGCTTGGAAAGAAGAAAAGACCATTTAAGGAGATTTCTTCATTTTTCCAAAAGCGTTGAGAATTGTTGTCGACATACAAGCGAACAAAAAACCTATTATGGATTCCAGTTTGTGTGTTATGTGTTCACTGCAAGCATCGTATGCATCTTTCAGTGCTTTTGTGTGCGTTTTGTTGTAATTTGCCGTTTTTGCAATTGTGAAGTAAGCGGCGTGTGAAATTTTTTGGATTAGCACTTTTGCGGTAACAGACACACATATGCTTACGAACATACAACATTAACAAGTGAACAGTCACTTATTCTTGCTATTGTTAACTTTAAAGTAGTGTTCACTATCCATGCATGCATGCATGTGCTCTGAATGACTATGAGCTGTTGGCTGCGAAAGGCCATAAATATGGATACCAGAGAGTTTACTTTACTATACTTACTTACGTTATTTTTTTTCTTTATCTTATAGAAATGAATGATAGAAGTAGAAGTCTGTTGTAAACTCAGCGGGAAAGAATAAACAATTAACAGATATATATATAAGAGGAAATTTGTGAAAGCTTTTAATTGCATTTTAAAAATTATTACTAATTTTCACTTATGGTTGAATACGAATATTTTTACAAAAGTATTAAAAAAAAAAATTGTTTGAAATCTTTTTTCCGACTCATAATCGGATATGTGATATGAAAATATTGAACTTAACCAATTATCTAAGTGTACGTTTGCGTACATCCATCTGTCCGTACGTATGTTTGCCTTTTCCTATGCATTCTTAGCATTCCTTGTGGAAGGAAATTAGTTAGTTTTCTGCTAATGGCCATAATTATGGCTAAATTTTCATATTCGAAACGATTATAAAGAGAAGCTTCTAATAATCCTTCTTTGTCTCTCTGAAGTTATAAACATATATATTTAGAATATTTTTTCAATGCAAGGAAATATGTTTTCTCTGTTTTCTACACCAATTTCGTGTGATTGTGTGAGTATCGTAACCAGAAATTATGGAAAGGAAGGAATATGTTTAAAATTACTGAACATTTTTTACGCCGACTAACGATTGCTTTACCTATGGATGCTCTAAACGAAATTAATTAATGATTAAATTTAGGTTTAAAGTTACAAGAGCTTTCCTTTTCAAAGGGGTTTTAACTTAATTTTCAAAGCAAACGTGTGACCACTAACCGGGAGAGTATATGCCGGCAGCCGGCCTGATGAGATTTAAATCAATTCGAAATTTTAAGTTAATCAAGAATTTGTACACTTCCAAGATTCACCTTTGAGTATTTCTGAATATGACAAAGAGAAGGATCAGTTAGTTGTGCAGCTTATAAGCTCTCTGATGCTTATTCTTAGGTACAGCAAAAACGGAAGCAAGTGTGGTATGAAACCGTCCTTCAGTTGCGGGTCTTGAAATAATCTCTACTGATTTCCGAGCTTTCCAGCAATGGGAGCCATCCACGAAAGCCGACGGACAGAGAGAGACGGATGTATTTATGTCAACTGGGAAATCATATACTTTCTTGGGCCTTGGATGCATACACATAAAGTGGACACGAATTCTTCTGTGATCGATTTCCATTAGCCTCTTAACACGCCGCTATCCATTATTGAAGGCAGAGTAGGGGCACTCATATCCTTTCATCGTGATTTTCTTTAGAGAATACTGTCGATAAAAAAACTCAATAATTTTCTGTTTTGAGTTTCATGACAACTGTAAGAGATAAGTGATTTTCGTTTTTTTAATGTTTTCTGTAGGATTTTATCTCGAGTCAATAGTGATAAAGATTGTTGTGAGAGCTGATTTTCGAAACTCTTTCACTTTTTCTTATTTCTCCTAATCATCTCACTGCTTTTCAACTCTACTATTTTCGCAGAACCCAAAGTCGGTCTGTCCGTCAATCATTAAAGATGTTCAGATGCTAACTTATCTTTTAAAAGAATTCTCTTCTATTTAATAATCAAATATTCTTCTTGGAATCTTATCGCTGTATTCTCAAGAGAATACAAGCAATTAATAGAAGAGAAAAACGTAAAAACGATAAACATCAAGAAATCAATCGAAACATAGATAAAGAGGTAAACGAATTAAATGATTAAGTGCTATAAACAAACAATTAATTATCTATCTATCTCTGTTAGAGTGCTATTGTGTGTGTGCTTGTGTCTATGTGTTTGTTGAGATGCTTACATAGTCATAACATCGGCAGTTGTATAAATATACATACGTACGTGCAGAGATGTAAATGTTCCTGCTTATGCCACGAGACATGCTTGCATACATGCTTGCTGACCAACGACAACAAGATTAAAAAACAACTAACAATTTTAAACGATACATAAGTAAATGTTTACATATGAAAGTCAACATACACACGCGCACACACACACACACACCCATGCACGCGTTTAATGTTAAGTGCATAAAAAGTATTAACGCTAAAGAGTTATAACGTGTACTTGGTTTATATATATATGTATATATATATGTGAAGAAAACATTTGTCCGCCTTAACCCTTTGTAAAAAATAAAAATAAAAGTAAAAATAAAAGCAAAGATGTTGGCAGAGACGCCACAAGACACGTTTGATGTAGCAGCCACATGTTGCGGATTAAAGAAAATGAAATTCTTCATTATGTTCATTGTGTTTGTTGTACAAAGTGGAGACAACAACGTGAAAAACACCTGTACAGGTAAGTCAAGAATAAGGCACCTTTCCATTAGGTGAATAAGCTCTACATACATACATTCGTACAAATATGTATACAAAGCAAAAGAAGTATTACGCGGGCATGTAATGCTTAATAATGTTTAGCGTGTAAGATGTGTATGTTCGCCGCAGGAAGATTTTTTGAATATTTATAAAAAGAGAAAAATTTATTTCATAGACTCGCTATACACTATATATAGTTTAAGTAGATATTTTCAAAAGGTTTCCAAAACAATATCAGCTTCAGGGCTTAACGTAACATTTTCGACTTTTTGAAGATCATACAGCTTTACAGTCTTAGTAGATGGAACGAGATCATGTCAGCTTTCAGTCTTAAAGAAAATTATGTTAACTTTTTGAAGACCTTCCGCTTTTGGTAGATATTTCTATTAAATTGTGGAGCGTACGTTATTTCAAGTCCCGGTCTCCACGATATAGTTTTTAGCTTTCGAGAGTGCATGGCTTGCTTTTACAACGACAATAGCTTCCAAGTCTCGATCATTGCTTTAACCAGTTTGCTTGCAACTCTCGTAGTTATAGTAATCAGATTTCATTCATCAAATATTAGTTTATTCTAGAATTGAAAAAGAGCTTTTAGGACTATATTTTAAGTTCCGTCTCTTTTGCTCTGACAACCATCACAGCATGATTTCCGATTCATTTACGTAAGTGTGTTACAAGACAAATGACAAAAAAGTAAAATACAATCCTTCGATGGCAGCTTTAAGGAAAATAATACTAGAAGAGAATTTACTAAATTTGTAGACGATTTTCGCGAATTAAGTTTTAAATGCGATGGGACTTCCTTGGGTACACAAACAAACCATTTCGGGTATTTTTGTTGAAAGTAGTGTGTACGAGATTCAATGTTTACCATCATACAGACATTTTGCTCAGCACACTTTCATTATCATATTAGTAAAGTCAACTTTATTTCAACCTACATACGTACATACGAATAGAGGTTATTATCAGGGGTTACGGCGACTTTATTGAATTTAAAAAGAAAAACAATAACAAAATATTCGATAAGTCTGCTTGCGCATAGCAAATCAATTCGTACTTTACTTATATTTATTATATGCTCCCGCATATTTTGCTGCCAGACATTGGGTGAATTATTCGATGGTATGTGCGTGCGTGTGTGTATGCGATTTTGCAGAAGACATATGTTGACATCGTAACATCGTTAAGGTGCAGACGGAATATAAACAATAAATTCAAAAACAATAACAAGACGTGCCCCCATATTTTACGTTTTTTAAGCCTTAGCTCTCTCTTTCTCTCTCTCTCTGTCTCTCTAAGCATAGGCTGGCTGGCCTTCTATGCTATGTTTGATAGACAGAAAACGGAAAGGTTACAATTATATGTTTATTTGTTTGAATACAATGTGGAAAATAAACACACACGCACATCTATACATGCATACATGTATATACATCGACACATATAACAGCCGCGAACATATAAATAGCCGTCTAATCCGTCTTTAATATAAACACAGCTGTTTATTAAGAAGTTTACAAACAAAAAAAAAAAAATTTCGGACGCAAGAATTTTACCTCCATGTTAAAGTATAACTTAATTGACTTAAAAAAAAAATTAAAGTTTTTGAGAACATTGGAATTGGAATTCCATTGGACATAGAAATAGCATGAAATTTTTTGATTAAGCAAATATTGAAATAGGCTGTAATTCATTCATGGGTGCGAGCAAAAAGAAAAACTGAATCTTGTACACAAGATTTGCTCCTTCTAGTCTAGTCTCCAGTATATTTATCCCTTGCTTCTGGCTCCATAACCGTATTTTCTAATAATATTTAGCGTCGGCGATACGGATTCTACCAAATGATGGCTTCTTTCTCATTCCTCCAAAAGTCTGCGTATCATTTAGACGCAGGTCTTTTAAAATTTCCTTAAGACCCTCGTTTAGGCTCAAATTTCTCCTATTTATATGCCTATGGTTATCCTTATTGCATTTCTATATCCTGAAGGTATTATTTTTCCTATTTGTTCTTCGTTTTGGAGAGCTTTGCTTATTAGTGCTATTTTCATTACCGCGGCTGTATATATAATACATCTGTATAAACATTCGGGATCGCTGTGAAACAATGTGCATGCTTATAAAAAAAAACATAGGCAAAAAAATGCTACACACCTTAAAATAAACGTTTTTTAGTCTTTTTTACACATTTTTACTAAATCAAGTCTTATACCGCTGTCATTATTATACCCATCTCCCAAGAATTAGGAGTATATTCATATTGTCAAAACGTTTGCAGGTTCTAGGAAGAAGCGTCCGAGTGTACATATTTTTGATCAGTGTCAGAATCTTAACCGACTTCTGCTCTGTTCTTCTGTACTCCAGTCTGTATGTTCGTCTATCCATATGTCCATCTATCTGGTGTAATGTCTGTGGTTGCAAAAATGAAACTATCGACTTTCATGGCCAGATCGGGTCCAATAGTATTATTAATATTATTATTATAATACTACGAGACCCCATAAAGTGTATGTATTTTGGTCAGTGTGAGAATTTGAACCGATTTAATTGTGTTCTTCTGTCCTCCAGTCTGTCCATATGTCCATCTATCTGACGGTGTAATCGATTTTCATGGCCATATCGGGTCCAATAGTATTATTAATATTATTATTATTATTATTATTGTTATTATTGTTATTATTGTTATTATTATTGTTATTATGAGCTCTTACTTGCCGCTAAGCGGGTGAAATAGAGCATTGGCTTGCCATTGAAAGTAAAGATAAAAAGAAAGAAAGAGAGACAAAATAATTCGATTATTTTCATTTGCATACTTTCACACAAAAAGACGCTTGCGTTTGTCAACAACATTTACACTTGGGTTGAATGTACTGAATATATCACTGTGTATAGCTTTGCCTATCCGAGTTTTATTGAAAAACTCCTCCCAAATATTGTTGTTAATGCTAGTTCAGTCGGATCTAGACACACAAAAATACATGAATACATGAAAATAAACAAACTCTTACTACTTGCCTGCTGCCTTCATAACTGACAGCAATAACAACGTGCAACAAAATCATTATCATTAATATGTAAATGGAATTGAAGGTATATATAAAGTTTTATAAGGTGGTCACTTTAAGAGCAAAGCCACGCACACACATCACATGCATCGCTCGTTATAGACTAATATCCAAAGATTAAATTCAAAATATTTTCCTCCACATTTTTTAATGACCTGCCATAAAAAGAAGAAATAAACTTTTGTCACCAACAATAATACATCATCGGAGCAATGCTTGGCGCAACACTTTTACCCACAATCGTCAAAATATATATATATATATATATATATATGTATCTGCTACAACTATTCCTAGACATTATATAATTTAAAATTCCAGACAAAGATTCAGACATAGACATAACAACACAACAGCCGCCACTGACACTTATCCTTGGCTAAGCACGCGATCAATTTTAAATATTAAGCATTAACATAATACTTTTTTATCTAAAAAAAAAAAAAGAGGAGAAAAACAAGAAAGACAATGTAAACAACAATGTAAAAAGGAAGGAAAAATTTACATAATCAACATTATAGTGTTGAGTATGTACGACGCGTACTATTTTTTTTTTATAAAAGACTCCTTGTATTCTATATATCACGAAAGATAATTTGATAAACTTGCAACTTGACTTTAAAATGTCGCTTTATTCCTAAGCGTATAAAGAGACCGGCAAAGGGTAGATTTTTGTTTATATATAAGCATATGGAAATTCACAAACAATCGTAATGCGAATTGCACTCTTTTGAAGGACAACACCGTAAGTTATAGTAAATGCTTGGAAATAAATTTATACAAAATCAACTCATTCGCTCTTTACTCGCTACTGCGAGTTTATCGTCCACATGTTTGTGAATATCGGTGCATTGAATATTAAAATGAAGCGAGACTTTTAGTATTAAGGAAATAAATTAATTTCGCTTCCAAGTGCCGCTATTTTTAATTTCTAATCAAATCGAATGAATTTTTAGCGGGAGAGACCCCGTTGACAATTAATTAACCCATTTGGACAGCAAGGTCGTGATCTTGGACTTGCTTAATTGTAAAATCATATAATTTCTACATATATTATGTTCGCCCAAAGGCGACTGACGACTCTTCAATATTTACCAACTTTACACACCAGGAAATATAAATCAACATAAACCTAAATTAGTGTTATTTTCAATATTTTATGGTGAAAATTGCTTCGCAGTAGGAATCTAGTGAAAGAACTAATAGTAGGGAATTTGGATCACCTAAGTCTATTTTTTCGATCCTAACAGAGAAACCGTATTTTCTAATTTTCTATAATGGAAACTAAAAAATACTGATATTTTTCGGAAGTTTGCTACATTTGGTGTTGCTCCATTGCTCCAATGTTCCAATGTGTGGACCTTCATCGAAGTATGCCTTTGCATGAAAATAATGTGTAACTTTTAATGTATTATTATCAAAACTAACGAATATGACTGCATTAGATGAAGTGATGTAGGGTATCTAATAATCGACTGTAGTGTTCATACTTCTTTTAAATTAATTTTACAATATGTTTATGCGGACTGTTCTCACTGATCACAAACTTCACCGTAATCTCCATTAAAATCACGCACGATATTAAGATTACTCCAAATATCAGATGAAATTGCCAAAGGAACAAATTAACACTAGAACTACCAATCACTTCAGGGGATCATTTGGATCCCCTTTTTTTGTTGACTTGGCATCGTCGCAAAAATTAAGCTAGGAAGCTGAAATTTATCAAAAACATTCCATAATTGATTAAGAATCCAATGTTAAAAAAAAGAATGCAATCTGCCTACATACACACCCACTATAAATGAGAAACTAAAACAAACTCGAAAAAAATGATAATTTTTCCATAAATTCATCTATAACTTCGAATCCTGTAGCGATAATCCCTGCTATCTAAATGTTTTTTAAGTCCATCTGCAGATTTGGTTCAAAAATGGTCCCAATCGCTTTACTAATACCCCCACAATTAACGATAAACTTTTAATTCCAATTTACTTCCAATTGATTTTTAAATTTGTTTGCTATTAAAGTGTGGCCGTGTTAACGCACCGATCAGGATTAATTTTGAACCTGATGAACATTTGGGTCATAGGTTTTTAAGAAATATTTTCACGGGATCGTTAGTTAGAGACAAGAATATGAAAACGATGTCAGCGCTTTTGAAGTGAGATTGTTCCACTTTCTTCCATATTGATGGCGAGCGCAAAAACGGAGAGCACTGACCGTTTAATCTCACATTTGGAATCGATCATGGAATCCCTATGCCGAATTTCAGGCTTCTAACTTAATTTTTACGCCTGCAGCAGGGCGACAAAAATCGGGAAACAAAATAATAGAATAATAGAAATAGACATGGGTCACCAGCATCTCGGAAAGTAGACCAGGTAGGAAAAACATGATTGTAGGCATTTAAAGGCCTTTTCATATAAACAAAAGTTCCCAAGAAATCTTAAAACTTTCTGACCTTTTTTCTTTTTTTGAAGAAGTCGGAAAGAAAATTAATGACGCACTCGGTAGTTCTAGTGTTAAATCAAATCTCTGTCTTAGAATAAAGTTCGTTATCGATAGTGAAGCATTACGGTAACTTCACTCATTTGTTTGCTTTAAATATGAAAAAGCGATAATAAAGAATAGAAATGAAAGCAAAAATCATTCAACGCTACCCTCTAGGTAAAGTTTGAGCAACAACCAGAAGCATTCTTCCGTTTCTTCTTCTTCTTTATATATTATGTAAATATTAAGCATTTCATTATTTTAATTTAATGGAAAAGCCAGACATTTCGAAAGAAATGATTTGATGAAATCAAACTATAGTTTAACTTAATTTTTTTTTTGTTTTCGAATAAGAAACCGTTTTCTAATATAAACATGTCCAAGCACTTTTTCTCACTTACCGTTATTTTTTTTTTTATGATTTGAATTCGTTTTATTTCAAGTACTTTCAAGCATTTTACAATTATTGCACTCCTCTCCGTATGCGGTTTAAAATGTGTTTTAAAATCAAAGTAAAGTTCTTATAAATCTCTAAATATACATAGATATATGTATACATATATAACTTTATGTTTATTTTCATATTTTGTGCTTTTTTCTATATGGCTCTGTGAATGTTTATTTATACATATAGATATGTGAAGATATATTATCTCACGCCCTGGCCAAAGACAATACAAACAACAAATGTTATTGCAAATGGCCAGAGCATAAGGGGGTATATCTCGGGGAGGACTCACTTTGTAGATATCTGGATAAGAAAAATAACAGGAAGTTTGTTCTATGAGCACACTGCTATGAGAACATTTAAGCTTACATATCAGCGTTCATGTCGTCGCAAGGGTGCGGGCGATGGCACTCAGCTCACTCTCTTACCCTCATCCCTCATCCCTGCACACAAAGAAAGATAGGTTTTTTTTTTTTTTGATTATTAAAAATATTTATTTTCAACACAATGCAATTTTCTCGGGAAGAGAATGAAATGAGCGAACGAGTGTTAGTAATGGGAAAAACTTCAACAGAGGTCAAGTGGATAGATAATTTTTCCTAGTTGTTAATGCACATGAAAAGGGAAAGCAATAAACGAACGAAGCCCAGTATACACATACATACGAAAGAAACAACAATAAAGGAAATGAAATGTTTTACAATTCCTAGAAAAGGAAACCAAAAAAAAAAAAAAAATAAAAAAAATTGTTATTCGAAAAGTTTTCAAGTTATGGTAAAAATTTCCAAAGAAAAACAATACAGCATCACATTTAGGGAAATACAATGACTCATCCATGTGTAGGAAGGAAGGAGCTGGGCGACAAAGAAAATCTATAGCATTCTAAGGAAAAATCACTTATCTGCCAACACGTGTGTGTACGGTGACATTTAAGCTTTACTGTTATTTCTTAGTGTGGATAAAATCTGAAATTAGTATATAAAAGACAATTAATTAAAATCCTTTATTAGCGAGTGTGTGTGGTGAGGCAACTAAACATACGCCACTCCTTGCTCTTTCGCGTCGTAACGTTTACGCTTTGTTTTTAATGATTTGACTACGATTGTTGTTGTAACGTTTTTATATGGTTTGCCATTAATTCCAGGTATGGAAGTATGCATATGTTTACATACCTTTACATACTGTTAAATAGCTTACAACATACAGGCATTTCTATCTCCCTTATGTGTACACTGCGTTGACAATATGTCATCATCATCATCATCATCATCATCCTCAAGCTTTCAATGTTGTTTTGTTTACATTGAGTTGTCCCCTAATGATGTAAACGATAGTTGAAACAACATCTACATACGTTAGTTATATATATGTTATATATGCAATGTAAAATATTTATCTATTTGCACAGATGTATATACACAAATATATGTATATATATATATATTTATATATATGTATAATGTTTTATCTACACGCATAATACATATTTGTATACTTTGTATACACATGTAAGTTATACTTAAGATTAACTCGCATTCATTTAAGGAACAACACAATCGAGCCATTCACTCGTGCGATACGTGCGCCCATCATTTAGATTTGTAATAATAATCGAATACCGTTATCTTTCCACAATAAAAATATCAATCGCGTATTATGATAAAAATGAATAAATATTCAATGGAAAGAGGAACAACATTGTTCTTTTTATTTTCTTCACAACCATCACAGAAGACGTACAACGTAAGAATTGCTTGTAGATTTTAGTTTTCTTTTCTTTTTTTTTTACCGGACATCCTTTTCAATTCTGCTCTTGAAAGTGCCCACTAAGGCTTTCATTATGTAAATGGAGCTTTGATTAGCTTAGCACTTTCGTTTCACTGACTGAAAGACGTTTTTTTGCTTATAATCTCATGTCATCATCAGTCTATCCTTCCTTTTTTTTGGTTATTTACACTACTCATGAAATGGCCCCTATACGTGTAAGAATTATTGTTGTCAGAAAGTGTTCTAAATAGAGAGGGCTGGGAAAAGTAAGTAGTATTTGGGTACATTCGATTTAAAAATGGAAACAATGGAGGCGATGGGAAAAAACGCTGCTGGTGATTTGTTTCAAAGGCGGAAAAACAATGAGTTGCGTTAGTGTTGAGAACTCTAGTAGGCAAATCTCTTTTACTTCCGTCGAATGCTTGCCCTGAATACACTTATATATAAGCACAACACAGCCCACAATGCGCTAAAGCATAAGGCTATCGAGCATTTTGGACTCACTTTCGTCGCCTATGCGCATCTAAGCCTTTCGATTTTTAACTAGCCAATAGGGCACATACCTCTCAGCTTGCGACCACTTCCTCTCTCTTTTATACCGAGACTTTCTTCTGACCATCACCGGCGAATACTCGTAAGAGATATCCCTCAAGTGGTTAGAGTTCAAAAAACAGAAAGAAAAAAGTCGCCTCTCAACTCCTAGAAATACGTGGTAGAGTTGTATAAATGGCTTCTTAATGCTCCTTGAGCATAAGCATCTAAACCGATTTAAACGCTCCACTTCGCCGACTTCTCTGCCTATCATCTGCTACTGGAAAGCTGAGAAAACCGAGACCAAGACAATTCGTGTACTTAGACCCGTGGAATGAGATTGCAGTAGACTTGTTTCACCGTTTGCTATACGCAGATAAACGTAGCAGATAACTCACAAGATACATAGGTTCTTAATTAGCGTACGATTGTACGACAATTACAGACGGACAGACCGACAAACGGATAAACAAGCTCCTAGAAATACGTGGCAGAGGTGTATGAATAGTTTCTTAATGCTCCTTGAGCATAAGCATCTAAACCGATTTAAACGCTTCACTTGGCCGACTTCTCTGCCTATCATCTGTTACTGGAAAGCTAAGTAAACCAAAACCAAAATCATTCGTATACTTAGACCCGTAGAATAAGATTGCAATAGACTTGTTTCACCGGTTGTTATACGTAAATAAACGTAGCAGATAACTCACAAGATACATAGGTTCTTAATTAGCGTAAGGCTCTACGGCAGTTACAGACGGACAGACAGACAAACGGATAGATAAGCTCCGAAAGTGCGTCTATCGAAAGTCCTGTTGTGTTTACATACATCATAACTTACGCGACAAACTTGATACATCCTGTACCACAAGTGGTGTAGAGTATAAATATATATACGTATATAATACATGCGAATGGTTATTCAAAGGTACAAATTTAATATTTGCTGTATTATGTTGTGATGGGACTCTAAGGCTCTATTCCTGGTGATGTAATTTTACGTCTGGGACGAGATTGTACAAAGCCATATTGTCTCCTCTTTTTTTATTATTTATATTACTATTATTTTGTTATTTTATATAATTGCATTGCGATAATGAATTTTTAAAATCATATCAATAAGAGAATATATATATAAATAAATCTG